>JANHFR010007433.1:41219-54055 GCA_032468015.1 Mimophis mahfalensis | reverse complement strand
AATTGCTAAATGTACTGTAAGCCGCCCTGAGTCTTCGGAGAAGGGCAGCATATAAATAGAAATAAAAATAAAAAAATAAAAAAATAATTACACTAGTGATGTTTCATGCCATAAAACCAAGCTCATCTTTTTCCAAATCAGCTTCCCTCAATACATATTGAATATGTAGGTTGAGTAAGTAGTGAGGTGGTATACACCTTGATCTCATTCATTTACTGAGTTGGAGACAATCTGTTACATCATGTCCTATTTTGAATGGCTATTGCCTTATGGATAGTTTTTTCATGAGGACAGAAAGATGTTCTAGGATTCCATAGCTTGTCATAGTCAGCACAATCAAAGGCCATTCAGTAATCACTAAAGCACATATTACCTACTTCAGGATATTATTTTGTACATTCTCAATTATACACCATGGACTAGCAATAATGTCTCTTGTTCCTCTGCCTTTCCCAAAATTAACCTGCCTTCTATAACTTCCCTTTCCCTACAGGGCTGTAATCTGCAGCAAATGATCCCATGCATTATTTTGCTAGAATGTGGAATTAAGGAAATATTCTGATAGTTTGCTTACTAATAAGTCTACTTTCTTTGGTACTTTCTTATACACCGATCTCTTCCAATTTGGCCATTATATTATTCTCTAGATTTGCTGGCATAACTTAGCTAGAAGCATTACTGATTCTTCTTGAGTTGTTTTCTATATTTTTACATAACTGATGGAGTACATTTCTATGTATTTCTATACATTCCATTAATTCCTGTTCTGACTTGATAATGACCAAAGACCAAATTCAACTTCATATTTCAATATTAAAGGTTCTTAGGAGTAGGAAATACCTTCTACAGTCTTCTGAATGTTGACTTTTCTACGGCACATAGTTTCAGTATTGATTTACTTTGAATCAGTTGTTCTCTGTCTCTTGGCACTCTTAAGCATACCAAATTAAAACTTGGAATTTCCTTCTGAGTTCTTCCTTGGCTTTAGTTGCTCTTTTCTTCTTGGCAATTTCCACAATACGTTCTTAAACCCGATTTTCTTTTTTCTGCTTCTCTTCTTTGGCTGATTTTTTTTTCTTTTTACATTCATCTTTAACAACTCATTAGATTTCATGTCATAGTTCCTCTTGTTGCTAGCTGTATGTTTTAGTACTTCTAGGTGGTTCCTGATTATCTCCTTGGATATTGTAGAAAAATGCTTGAGAGTATATTGTAGAAACTGGTTGGCTTCTTTCTTCCACTTTAGCTTGATGTGAAACTTGCGAGTTCCACAAACAGCCCCTGGATATGTATTTACTTAGCATACACTTCTATCTTTGGGCCTCATTTATAGTGTCTTGATTCTAGAAATGTTTATATTCTGCTTCGTATTTAATTCACATACCCCTGATAAATGAATTGTGTATGCTGAAATGTATTCAGGAGGAATATAATGCAGAAATATAATTTTATTAAGAATTCTGAAAACCGTTGAAATAAAAGATTGGACAATGTACCGTATTTGTTATGTCATTAGTTAACTACAGGTTCAGAGGTTAAGCAGGATATATCTGAAAACAACAGCATGTTTGGACAAACTTTGGTGTAATCTCAAGTCAAATGGAAAACAAAGCAAAGGCCTGCAACCCTGCAAAGGTCAAACTAATTTTCAGTTGTATGACAATGGATAATCTTAATAGCAATGGAAAGATGATTACAAAGCCTTGGTGATTTTCTTTCTTTAGTGACATGATTTATTTTTCTGGCAATTTAGAATCTTTCAAGCGACATTTTGTCATTTAATTTGGTTTGAAGTAATTGTTCCCACTAGTTGTTTGTAGCTCAGAAGTCTCTGCTGATTGTTTTAACTGTCAGATGATACATTCAGTGAAAAGCCTCTATATTGAGTTAGCTGAAATACTGATTTCTAATTGTTCCTCTAGCACAGTGTGCAATATTCATGTACATGCTCAGTAGTAAACAAAACACTAAGCAATTCTAAACCACTGTTCCCCCATTAATCTGAAATCATCTCAGTGGTCAAGCTAAGCTGCTTGACTGAATTGCTGGGCTGTTCTAGTTTCCATCTATTTTTGTTATCAGATTGCGTTGTTGGGGATTTCAAATGACCAATACTGCATAGTGAGGCAACTGCAGCAAATATGAGAGAGGAATTTGTTTAGATGTAAAAAGAACCCCACTGAATTTATTATTTTTATAAATAACCCAAGGTGGTGAACATATCTAATACTCTTTCCTTCACCTAGTTTCCTCACAACAGCCCTGTGAGATGAGTTGGCATGAGAGAGGATGACTGGTCCAAAGTCACTAAGGCAACTTTCATGCCTAAAACAGGACTGAACTTTCACTGGGACTAGAATTCCCAAAGCAAATTAAGAGGAGGGTGACATAGAAGCTGTAGTGCTTGAGGAATGAAATTAAGTGGCAGGTTTAGTTCCTAAACCTCTGGTTTCTCATTCTTCAGTTAAGTGCCACTGAGTCAGGTTTGACTCCTGATATCTCTGTAGGCATATTTACATAATAATTCATAATTGTTCCAAAGAAATTCCAGTGATCTTCTTGAGCCTGTTCATTTAAATGTGGCCTTTTGATTGTTCACTTTTTCCATCAGATTTGTCTTGTACAGTTATTTTGTCCCCCCTAACCCATTGTCTCCTTGAAAGCAGTGTCATGCCTAACTTTTACAAATTTCTGGTTTTTGATAATGGCTTCAAGGGGCAAGTGACTCTTTGAACCAGGACTAATTAACTGCTTTTTCTTGTGGATGATAGTAGCTTTTTGCTCTTACATTTTATTGTTTATCTTATTTTTAGTATAAAGTACTCAGAATCATGGAGAGTTGGGTAATTTTAAATGATAACGAGTAGCACCATTCTATGTATACACCTACCAAAAGATATACTTCAAAAATGCCCATGTCCAGACAATAATCCTTTTTAACATTCTGGTCATTTTATCTAATTGTTAGCTACACTAGTTATGCCTGTGTGTGCATGTGTGCATGTGTGCGTATTCATGCGTGTGTGTAATATAAAAATATAAAATATAATATAAAAAGAATGGGTGGCCACATTTATTTATTCATTTAATTATATTAGAAACAAGAATCTCCCATAATGCAGATGTTAATCGTTAATACAATAGTAAATATTATACTACATTATAATATAATACATTTAGTATATTTAATTAGCAAACAGGCTTTTGTATAGTATTCTAAGAATCCAAAAATAAAACTATAACAATAAAATGATACAGTAATATTTGAGATTAATGATATAAATGGCAATAAAATAATAGATTGTTGACAATGTAGCCAAAAGAATATATAAGATTGGCATACAAAATAGTCAAAAGGAAGAAGCAAATCATCTCTACAGAATTTAATATATTCAATTCAGTAACAGAAAAATGCAAACTGAATTCAAAGGAAAGCAGGGGATTTTGAGAAACAATTCACTTCTGTTTATTTGTAGCTATAGATTTTGTTGACAAAAAGGTAAGGATGTATTTATTCTTGATCCAGGAAAAGAGGAAAAGAATTTTAGTAGGAATGCCTCATTTTGGGAACAAAGAGAAAATGATTACTAGTTTAGAAGGGAGAGGAATAGAGGAAGAAAAAGTGGATGGGACACTTTTGTTGGCTTGATGTGATAGACGATAATGTGGCTTCTTTTCAGGAGCTAATGAAAAAGTAAGAGGAAGGAAGAATCACTCAATTGGGTGGGAATCCTTGGTCTTGTGTAAATTTCCTTGAGTGTAATTTCCGAAGGCTTATTGTAGTGCCTATTTAATATGACAGAGTTCTCCCAGAGATATTGTATCCTGTATTAAATCTAGATGAGTCTTTTTTGTTAAACATTTTTTTTATAATTCCCATTTATACCCCGCCCTTCTCCGAAGAATCAGGGCGGCTTACAATGTGCTCAGCAACAGCCCTCATTCCATGCATTTTATTTAGATAACTCCTGGAAACGTCCTTTCTAAATTGTATTTATTTATTTGTATTGTGCTGTAGGAAGCTAGCACCCACCCCTCCTAGAAAATGAAATATTCTAGGAAATATTAAGAAAGCAGAATATTATATTTCCATGGATGAGAAAGGAGAAACATAGTTTTAAAGACAAAACAGCTTCCTGCAGCTCCCCTGCCCTCTCTTCAAGGGTGATGGGATTGAGCCCTCAGGACATGATAGGATTAGCCACATGGCACCTGGAAAGATTGTATCACCAAGCAAGTTTCAACCAAGCTTAGCACACGCAAAACCTACTATGCTAGCTATGACCTCTGACGACAATCACGATACATTTCTTGCCACAGGTAAAGATTCAGGGCCCAACAGAGGGTATAAAACCAAGGGACTCTCAGAATCTCTTCCCTTTTTTGCCCAGGAGCTCCAAGCCATGTGATTCTCTTCATCATTAAACCATCTTTCCAAACAGCCTCCATGTTTCCAGTGTCTTTTTCCCACTTGGAACTGAACCCAGATGGACATTTCTTCCAACAGTGCCTTTATTATTTTTATAAATAACTCAAGGTGGTACACATATCCAACACACTTTCCTCCTCCTATTTTCCCAACACCAACAATCCTGTGAGGTGAGTTGGGCTGACAAAGAATTACTGGCCCAAGGACATTCAGTTGGTTTTCAAGTGTAATTGCCCTTTTATGCTAAAATTACTCATTTCATCCATCCATTCATTCATTTATTGGATTTGTATGCCGCCCATCTCCCAAAGGACTCTGGGCAGCTCACGGTTATAAAACATAAAATTAAAAAATTAAAAAAAATATTAAACAAGAAATCCAATAAATTATTAATGACACCAACAGTTAAAATTTAGATATACAAATTCATTAAAATTAACAATAGTCAGGCCAGACTGGCTTGTTGGAATAGCCAGGTCTTCAAAGCCCAACAGAAGAATCGGAGGTCAGAAATTATCTGGAGTTCTGGGGGAAGCTCATTCCAAAGGGTGGGAGCTCCCACAGAGAAGGCTCTCCCCCTACGGGTCGCCAGATGACATTGTTTGGCCAACGGCACCCTGAGGAGGCCTACTCTGTGGGATCGTAGTGGACGGTAGGAGGCTATCGGCAGCAGCAGACCAGGTACCCTGGTCCTAACCCATGGATCACTTTGAAGGTCATAACTAACACCTTGAATCGCACCTGGAAGATGATAGGCAACTCCTTTTTGTTCTGGAATGTTTTTTCTTGCAAATAGATTGTCTTGTGCCCTAGTATCCAGAACATATAAGGAATTGTGGAAAGTTATTTTGTTTGCTACCGTTCAATATTAACTAGGATAAAGGTCTATTAAATTGGAGGAACTTACATTTTGAGAATAAAGATGTATGGCTGCAGTAGACATATTTTTTTTCTTTTAAGTACACCCTGTGAATCTCCTTCTTCCACTCCCTGCTTCAGAAACCCAGAGTCAGAAGATAACATGCAAATGACTTCTCCCTCCATTTTCTCTTCTTTTTCTGTGAAGCTTTCAGTACTTAACAATTACAAGATTAAAATTTATTTTCTGAAAGTTCACTCCTATAAAAGTTTTAGTCTTCTTTTGTTGCTTTCCTGGAGATGTTTCATTGACAATCCCTCTACTAAAACTAAATGTTTTTAACATTAATCAGAACATAATACTAATTTTTGAGCTAATAGAAACATTACAGTAAGAGGCATAGCATAAAATGATTCCTTTGCACAAAATCAATGTTATAGAGTGTGTATTTGAGAAATGTGGAGTATTCTGAGCAAATACAAAGAATGAAAAGTTTGATTCAGAAATAATATGTAGTTACCAAAACAAGTGTATTAAAACCCTATTAACTAATCATGTTAAATCTTCAGAAAAGTTTGTAACTTCTTGACATTGATATTGCGATGCCACAAAGCAAATATTTCTGACTTTCTGTTTTGAGAAAAGTATTTGAAATTATATTTGTAAGCCCCACAGCTCTTCCTTTATCTGCTGTGGGCACTCAGAATAGTTTTTGTCTGCTTTTGAATTTTGATTTCATTTCTTCTAACCACAATTTTAGAACTAAAACTCAAGTATCTTAATAAGTTAGCCATCCAAGGAAAAGATAATCTGCAGTACTTAGATGATTTGAAATACTCAGAGATGAAATAATAAGCCCTATTTTTAAATATGTGCAGGAATATAATTGCAAAAATCTGTATGTTGTGACAGTGACTTACACTGTTGAAAATAATTAAATCCTTAATTTGAAGAAATATTCATAAACAGTCAAATAAATAGTGTTTCTAATTAGAAGAAAAACAACCAAGATCTTACACCGGATGATAATAACATATTCTTTTAGGATTACCATAACTGCTAATGAAGGATTTCATATTCATTAGAAGTTACCCAAATGCCTAGCTAAAGACTATTTCAACCAATTAGGACTGGTTTGGATGAAAGTGTAGGAGAGAAAATGAATGGGATGTTGTAATAAAAAAGTAAAAGGAGTTGTGGAATATAAATTCCTTGAGTTTGGGATGAGCTGTGTTTTTATTAATTTATGATTTGCACTGAGCAACTATAATAAAGATGACATCCAGGTTTACCTCTGTTGCTTCTGAATTCATACCTATGACAATACCACATACGTGTATAATCACATAGGTCTCATTCAGTACCACACAGTCACTATTTTGACATAGAATCATGATCTCTTTATCTCCCCCCTTTTTTTTCTTTTTCTCAGAAGGTCATAAGTTCCATTAAACAAAAGTAAATGTATGTTGTATGAGGACTACTGTATTTTTACTACACTGCATTCTTAATAAAATATGCCATTCTAATAATCCCGTTTTGCATTCCTGTACTATTTCTCATGCCAGCATTTCAGCATACACAGCCCTTTACAAAGGAGTAGATAGAGCAGGCTGAAATGTGTCTCCACTGGTCATATCATGTGCAACAAATCAGAGTTGCTCTTTTCTTGTACTAGAACAAGGCTCTAAGGCAAGTGGGCACCCTTTGCTGGCAAGAATCACAGTAGTATTTTGTAGGGAACAGATGCCCCTTAAGAAACAAAAGTTGTTTGTACACTATCGGAGGTTTCTAATTGTATATGAGGGCCAAGACTTTATAAAGCTAAGAAGAAGAAACAGCGATGTGTGCCTGAGGGGAAGATTAAAACCTGGTGAATACCAACCCTTTTGAACCGTACAAAATTTTATTCATTTAATACAACTTAGCAAAATACAGCTTTCTCAATTGTAACTATCCTCTTAGGAAAACTAAATGTTAGGGGAGAAGTCAATGTATGTTAATTTCTCTTTCGACTGGGTTAATTCAGTCCTGAATTTACTGAAACAGGTTCGCAGAAGGTTACAAGCAAGTTGCAAGGGAAACAGAGAAGGACCACGATTTAAGTTGCTTTAGTTTGTACTGCTTACTTTGTTCATACAAACCCGGTGGGTGGTTGCAGATTCATAAAGTCTGGGGACATTTGTGTTATACAGGTCAACATTTAGCTATTAAAAATGGTGGGTGGTTTTTGTTTTTGTTTGTTTTGCCAGAATGATAGCAGTGAAATGATTATTCATATGGGATCAGCACAAATTAATCTATCATTTTAAGGAGTCATCATATGTATGTATGGGTACATGTTTGAGAAGAACTGTGAAAGAGATCTTGAAATATATCATGGCATTACATCCCTTTAATTCTGCGATATATGGATGCTTGCATGCATGTTTGTATAAGGTAAAGTAAAGGTTCCCTTTGCACATACGTGCTAGTGTTCCCGACTCTAGGGGTGCTCATCTCCATTTCAAAGCCAGACAGCCAGCCCTGTCCAAAGACGTCTCCATGGTCATGTGGCCAGTATGACTAAACACTGAAGGTGCATGGAACGCTGTTACCTTCCCACCAAAGGTGGTCCCTATTTTTCTAGTTGCATTTTTACATGCTTTTGAACTGCTAGGTTGGCAGAAGCTGGGACAAGTAACGGGAGCTCAGTGCTCAGGATTTGAACTGCTGAACTGCCGAATTTCTGACTGAAAAGCTCAGCATCTTAGCTACTGAGCCACTGCATCCCTTTGCATGTTTGTATACATAAATATGAATATATACAAATGAACCTTGGTATCCCTTAATTCGTTGCATTATCTTTTGTTCTAGCACTTTTCTGATTGTCATATTACTGTGAGAGTGATGAACGTAGGTACATTTAACTCAGATCTGTAGAATATTACATAGCGAAGCATTTCTTTTACTAATTGCTAAGCTAAGCTCTTACCTAGGAAGTCTACATGTTGTTCTCTTTCTGATGCAGAAGTAACTTGTGCTAATATTTTAATATCAGTTCTTAAGACTTGAAAGAGATAAAGAACCTGACAGCATTGAACTTGAGTAGTAACATATTGTTTTGATACTATTTTCTGACAGGCATACACATATTTTAGTAGAAATATAAATGAGGACACTAGAAGTATAAAGTAGCAAGAAATGCATGCAATATACAAATAAGCTTGAGATGCATGAATGCAATAAAATAATCACATATTGTTGTACTACAACACATTACACTACTACTTGAGCATTTTCTCTTCTCCCTTCAAGTAAGGGGATTATAATTTAATGAAAATAAAAAGAAAGGAAACTGGAAACTGGGATAATACTTGCTATGTCTCTGTTAGGAGCAAAAGTCCCAAAGTTCACATGTTGCCGTAAGTTCTAATGTAACTTTGCAGGTACATTTATGAATACTTTCCTTTTTGTTCATAGAATTACATTGTCAGTTCACATTTTCCCCAAAGCCTAATATCCTCTGTGGATTTCTAAGCTATTTGATTACTCATCAGAGCCTAGAAATTTAGCATTTTCAGACCACCTGTAGTAAATTGGTCCTGGTGACCAGGAGGAATATGTATTTATTTAAAACATTTGTATTTGCACCTTAACTCTTCTTGTGCTGGCAGTATCATTGGGCAATCTTACTTAAACTATACAATAACATTTTCACCTGAATAATTCTTTTGAATTGGGAGAAAGACCTTATATTCTTTCAGAATAATTACTGAACAATAATCATTTCATGCATATTACAGAGAAAGTGGTTGCTGAGAAGCATAATTTTCCCATCTTCTATGGGAGAGCCCCTTAGAGGAATCTCTTGCTTGCTGAATTGTGATGCTTTTTAATCACATCTAAATGGACTTCTCCCTCTTTTCTTCCACTGCTTAATTCTTCTTGGCTTATTTCCATCAGTTTTGTTCCACATGTTATCTTTCTTTGTCAGTATAATACAATGAAATTCCCCCCCAAAATCTGTCTTCTGCTTTATTTCCCTTCTCTTCTTTTTTGGTGTTTTTCCTGAAAGCAAAAAGGGGAACGTGTTATGTTTTTGTATATATCATTATGCATTTTTTTCTGTGCGGTTTGTGTAAGAGGGAGAATGAAAGCCATTTTGTATATAAATAAAGGAATCAGTTTTATAAATTGAATGATTTATTGAACAGTCAAATAATTTTAATCAGTATTCATGACTAGCTGACTGGCTCCCCTCTCCCTAAATTGTAACCCACGGTGTATCAAACTGTACTCTGAACTTAATTGTATTCTGGCTTAGCTATGAATAAAATTATGTTTATTTAAAAAGACTCACAGATGTCTTTTCAACCTCAGCTGTTTCAGATAGCCTCTCAGTCTGGAGACACTTGCCTTGCTGAGTGTTGAATTTTAAAAGGAGAATGTAGCAGAATTAAATTTGTATTAGGTATGTCTGGCCAGTCCTTTAGTCAGCTAAGTGAACAAATATCCGCTCTATATAGTTTCTTTATTCCACAGGGAGAAAAAAACTTTAACTCAACCAAATCCTGACCTCCAGTATAAATACTGTGTGTGTATATATATACATTAATTTTATTTACATAATTTTAGTCTCTATTTTCCATTGGTTAAAAATCCTAAATAGGTTTTCCTATTACTGAAAAAGCGGCAAGACACTACCAAAGCTCAAATGAACTTGTGCTATATTCCCAGCCCCTTTGAACTCTCAAAATACTTTGCATCTGCTGTAATAACATGAATTACTGACATTGTTGAAAGATCAACAATTGGAAAAAAAAATACGATTATACGATTTTGAATCCTTAAATTCTAAAGTGAGAACTTAGTTTTGGGTAAATAAATGATCAACATGTACCAGATATGGCATTGTTCAAACATAACCAATAAGAGGGAACAGTTAAACATTGTTTGGATTTCTTTTAATACATCGTTCATCAAGAAAAGTGTAAAAATTGCTTTCAGATATTCAGAAAAGAGGGAAGAGGACAAGAAGTCTTATTCCCTTTGTAGTGTGTCAAAAAGAATTGCTTTGGAAAGTTACAAGATTAATTTGCCATTGATAGCAATATCTCTACTGATAGATTTTACAGCTAACAATCCTGATCTTAGAGTGTGTTGTATCAGTAGTCTAAATGGCTCCCAAATATTTTGTATTTCTGAAATATTAAATGAATCTCATCCCCGTCTGGAAAACACTTTAATCAGTATCCATTTTCTAATGTCAACTATTTCACCATTTGTTTTGTTTATAGCTTGAATAGCCATAAATTCTTTTTTTCAGTTTTGAGGCATCATGGGGGTCACATCTTCCATGAGAAAAACACCTTTAGTCCATAAATTTCAGTTGACTTATTCTACTCCTCCTGTATCGTTTGGTATGACAAGGGGGTCTAAAAAAAATACAGAAATGCTGTCATTTATTCCAAGCTGTGAAACAAGCAATAAATAGTAGAGATTGCTATTTCATATTTTACCAAAACAAAGTGTAAACAAGAGGTCAGACAAGGTGCTAGAGGATATTGAGTATGGTGATTACCTGAGAGCCATCAGCATTTCTCCTTAGTGGATAGATTTATGGATGTCTGGATTTGCTAGTTTTTACTGAGGCTTGGTCCCTGATGCTCTCTAAAGCATAAAATGATCTGTCCTTCCTGTTACAAGCTAATTTTTTTAACATAACCATGGTGCTTTTGAGAAGAAACTTTAATAAGAAAAAGATAGATAGATTCCAAGAAAAGAGTTGAGAGATGATCAAGCCAAATTTTTATGTACAAAATAAAATGTAGGTCATAATCCACAATATACAAAGCTTTCTAGTAATTGTTGGGTGACTGTGACCCAGCTTGCAAAACCACACACTTGCAGAACAGAGACAATTTCCTCTCACAATTCAGCAAGCTGGGCTTGCACGAATCCTAGTTCAAAGCGGGAAGCAGAAAAATTGACAGGATTCCAGGAGAATTGTCAGGCAGAATAAGAGGGTCGTAGCTTGTAGCAGATTCATCAGCCGATCCACTTTCAAAGTCAAGGTTGAGAGGCTCACAAAACAAGGCACACAGAGTGGGAGTTAATAGACAGTTGTCCTCAGTGTAAAGCTTGTGCTTGCTGCTCCATTTTGATAAAAGCGGCTCATTTAACGGACACCGTCTATGCGAGCAATTTCTCAGAGCACCTTTGCTCTATTTTCTCTGTAGCCATCTAAGCTCTGGCATTGAGAGTGGCAGTAATTCCATATCCTCGTCTTCAGAGAGTAATGGTTGCTGGTCGGCCCCACCTCCTGTGTCTGCTCAAATAGTAGTCCATTTGGTGGCACTGCTCATCATCTCCTGGCATTTCCGGAGCTGGCTGCTGAGCGTTGGTCCCCTCCTCTGACTTTGAATCTGAGCCTACCATGACTATAAGAATCTCATATGATCATCATGGCTTCTGACTTCCTGCAGATTTCTCCATTGACTTTGCTTGTGGCAAGTTGGCAGGAAATGTTGGAAAATCACAATCATGTGACTGTGGGTCACTATAATGTCATGTTCTCAAGCCAGGAGTTGAATGCCCAACTTGTGATCACATGACTGGACGGGTACTGTGACTGGCAAAACTCTTGAGGACCTGTTATTAGTCTACTTCATTCACTTCTGTTTTAACTTTGAACAGTCACTGAACACATGGCCTATCTAATTATTAGGCACTATATTTTTGATCTGAAAGCATGTTAACATATTTTTCATGCTTTTCAAATCAAGCATCGTTTCTGCTTTTAGGACTGTTACATGTACTGTTTTTAAGATGTCCACTGAAAATTATGTTTAATACATTGCTTTCCAGATGCAGCCACTTTTTGCTGGCTGTCTGGCTGGCCATCTTAAAGAGTTTTTTTAAGATAGACAAGAGCTACAATCAGTGGATTGAAGCTACAAAGTGAAGACAGCATGTTGTATACTTTATATGGGCAGGATCACTCTCCCCTCCCCTTTTAGAAATGTTGTTACATATTTATTTTAATTCTATACCACCATTCTTGTTTCTTTGCCTTCAGTGAAGGATCTTACAGCTGATTTTCAGCAATTATGGTCAAATACAGATTATATTTGAAGTGCTATATGATCAAATGCATTCCCAAAATATGGATTCCCTGAGAAAAGATACATTGTATATATACATTGGGAGTACTGTAGCAGTTAGATGGTCTTGAAGCTCAACTCCATGAATTTGGTGATCACATATAGAGATTGCAGTGCTCAAAGGCTTTGGACTATTGTAAAAATCAGTCTGCAACTCCTATTAGGAAGTAGTTTTCTTAGTCTTGTACCAGCTGTGACCACTGCATAGTCAGATTCAGTCATTTAATTCAATCTTATAAATACTAAGTTAGTACAGTGTACCCTCGACTTACGAAATTAATCCGTTCTGAATGCACATTCGGAACTCGAAAAATTCGTAAGCTGAAATTTTTTTCCCCATAGGAATGCATTGGAAATGAATTAATTCGTTTCCAATGCATTCTGCCACTCCCCCCCCGCCTCA
>JANHFR010007432.1:32501-42646 GCA_032468015.1 Mimophis mahfalensis | reverse complement strand
TTTTTTGGGGCCCCCCCCCCCCCCCCCCCAGAAACGGATATTCACTTCTAGATTCTGGCACAAAACACCATTAGTGATAAACAGGTTCACTTAATAGCCTCTTTGTTTGCTTAATGATTGCCACAAAAGAGGACATGAAATCGGACTTTTAATTGAAATTGTGGGCTCAAATTCTGGTCATAAGTAGATGACTACCTGTAGTTCTCTGTGTTTCTATTCAAGCAGCCAACATGTACAGATATTAATGTGTGTGTGAACACTTTGGGATGAGAAGGACGAATTATTCAGAGCCAATTTAGTAGTTCATCTTTGAACAGTCAATGTGTTTTATTTATTCCAGTTGGCCATCTTTATTTACAGATACAGGTTAGTAAAACCCATCACAAAACAGTAATATCCCAGTTAATATTTATAGGTGCATAGTTCATGCTCAGTTACTTTATATATATGTATATATGTATAGAAATATATTAACAACTTTCACAATGAGGTCATTCTCAGACAGTGAAGAATGACCATAGAAAACATTTTAAAAACTTCCATACCATAAACGATACTACATTACCAATGATCTATCAACAAAACATTTACAGCTTTCTAAATAAGGAGTAGACACTTAGGTGTTCTTTAAATTGTTTTCGGTATTTAGAACTTGAAGCCACAATATCCAGACAACAACAATGGCTCTTGGACCCAGGCTCCATTTCAGGTGGAGATTGGTCACAGACGTGGAAACTGAACACAATTATAGATGCTTCGTTCACTTGCGGATGGAAAACTTCAAGACACTATAAAAACTATAAAAAGTAGTTTACACATCGGAACTCAGCACTTGTACAGGACAAGATGTTTTCGTTGACAGGTAGCAAGAGATAGAAAGGAAGAGAGGAGATTCAAGCTTCTGGTTCATAATCTTGGTATTCTTCCTGTTGGAAGAGGAAGGAGAATGAGAAATTCAACTCTCAATTCAGAATAAACTGTAGTTGTTACTAAATGGTAGATTGTCAGTTCTGAGATGGATAGACGATTGCAAGAACAATCTGTAAATACAGACCTCTTGTCAGTAGATCTCAGAACGATGGAATAAAAGGTGGTGTGGCTTGTTTCTGTTCAGTCTTTTTCCTGAGGTATCTTTTCGTCCTTTGAACTCTGCAGAGCCTTTAGGACAGTGGTGGCGAACCTTTTTGGCCTCACATGCCGGAAGTGCCTCACGTGCGCCCAAGCCCACTCGTTCGTGCCAGCACCCATAATGCAATGTGCATGCGGGGGGCCCCTGTGAATGTGCACGCAACCCCTGTGCATGTGCACGTGACTTCCCTGCACTCCCCTTGCCCTCTGCGCATGTGTGCACCATGCCCCCTGCACGTGTGCAGATGCGGCAAAGCTGATTGGTGCTACTGCACCAAACAGCTGACCTTCACAAGGTACTTAAGATTGGAATAGCGCAGGGCGGTGGGTGGGTGGGGTCCAACTGAAGAACAGCATGCGTGCCCAGAGAGAGGGCTCTGCATGCCATTTTTGGCACATGTGCCATAGGTTCTCCAACGCTGCTTTAGGAGAACATGGAATTGTTTTGCTAAGAGAACTCTCTGGTGAAAAACAAACAAACAAAGCAACAACACCAACACTCCAAAACAATGCTTTGCCTTTGCTTCCCTACTGGATAGTTTCAGGATTTGGGTACTTGTAAGTTATTGTTTGCAAAAAGGGGCTGATGTGGAAATATAATTCCTTGTGAAAGGATAGGCCAAGCTTCCTACAAGTTTTGTAAGCTGTGGAGAATAGGATGCGTAGGTCAGGGGTATCAAATTCAGATCGTCAAGGCAGTGTCACGTGACGTATTGGGACTTTTCCCCGCTTTGCTAAACCAGGCCTGGGCGTGGCCAGTGCGTGACACATCCGGTCCGTGGGCCGGGAGTTTTACAGCTCTGGTGTAGGTGGACACATCTACATTTGGTGGACAGTTAGGAGAGACTGAAATGGGACTCCTTTCTTTTAGTGTGTGTGTGTGTGTGTGTTGTGTATGTGTGTGTGTTGTTTATGTGTGTGCATTGTTTGTGTGTTTGTTTGTATGTGTGGTATATCATGCATACTGAGGATCTTGGAAAAATCTGTCCTAGTTGTGCCTGAATGTGATCAACTAGATTCAGATTCTTATTCTTTCCCCTGAAATTTCTTTTGGTTTTCTCATTTCTTTGAGACAACCTAGCAGAGGAAGGTAGATTTAGAAACAACAACAACAACAACAGAGCCTGGTAGATTGAATTTGATATCTCCACCCCATAGTTGGTGATCCATTTCCTGAAGAGGAAGTCCTTACTTCTATTCTTGGCTATGGCAATGCATTCTACATGGGCCTGCCCTTGAAGACCAACCAGAAGCTTCAGTTGCTGCAGAAAGAAGTAGCATGGGCAGTCATCATATGCCAAAGTAATACCCCTACTTTGCAAGATTGCCTGTTGACTTGTGGGTATGATTCAAGATATTGGTCACTGCCTATAAAGCGCTACATGGCATGGAGCCTGGTTACTTTGTGGATTGCCTATCTCCCTTACTATTTGCCTGGTTGGTTTGATCCAACATGGCTAGTGTTCTCAGGTTCCTTTGATTAAACAGTGCCATATCTTGGGACCTCAGAAATGTGGCTTCATTTATGCAATGTCTGCCTTCAGGAATACGCCTCCCCCTCTGATCCATATGCCTCTGTCAGTTACACAGAGGAGGGAAAAGATAAATGGCTTTATGTATGACAAATATGCACTCCTGAATGGTGCTGGTGCTTTGGAAAATGCTGTAATGATCTCATTCACAATCTTAAAATCTCTCGCTCTGTATTTGGAGTCAGGCTATCTTTGTAAAATATTGCTGTAAGAAAGGTGAAAATGTTTTGTCGAAACCTTTCATTTGAAACAGCTTTGAGAAGTGGCAAAATGGGGGTTGTAGGATTGCAAATATATTTCTACATGTAATATTTTAGAAACTGTGTTCTATTTTTGTTGGGGTTTTTTGAGACTGTGATCAAAGGGATGCCTTTGGTGGGCATTTTGTAGCATAAAGCTGAGACAAGATTCTCAGACTCTTGTTGGATTTCAATTTCCTGTCAGCACCATCCGGAATAGTCAATGGCTCAAATGAAGGGATTGTAATTCAAGAACTTCTGAGGTATTTTGTCTAATGGCTCTACCATAGTTGTTTTTCATACAGCTGCATAATTTTTGTTGTCACCACAGTGACTGTAGTAAAGATGTCTACAAAATGTTTAGCTTATTTTTTTTCTTTTTTGGGCAGAAATCTTACTTGCATTCCTAAAACAGAACCTCAGAATAATGCACAGCCATTTTTTTTTAAAAAGTCCATTCGTTTCTTGTTTCTATTTCTCTACCCACTTGTCTTTTGATGCAAACAGAAGTTTTGACGGCAAGAAATAGATTAATTTGGGCTGTAATTGTCATTATGACAATTTATGAGCTTCCCGAGATTAGAAATTTCAATACTTTTATCAAAGCTCCGCTTGTTTTCCTCAGAATTCTGGAGATGTTTCTCCTGAACTTCCATTTCAAAATTTCTTGAGGGTGAATTCACCATCTCAGGCCTTACCAGCTTGTTCCCTATAAGTCATTGCCAGATAGGTTTATTCCCAAGATACAGGTAATCCTCGACTTATAACAGTCCATTTAGTGACTGTTTGAAGTTACAACAGCACTGAAAAAAATGATCTATGGCTATTTTTCATACTTACAACCATTGCAGCATCCCCATGGTTACATGATCAACATTCAGATGCTTGGGAACTGACTCACATTTATGACCATTGTAATGTCCCGGGGTCATGTGATCATCTTTTGACAAGGATAGTCAATGGGAAACACAGATTCACTTAACAACCATGTTACTAATTTAACAACTGTAGTGATACTGTGACAAGGAATGTGGTTAAATGGAACAAAACTCACTTAACAAATGTCTCACTCAGCAACAAAAATTTTGAGCTCAGTTGAGGTCATAAGTGGAGGACTACCTATATTTCAAACAGAAATGGACAGTGCCACATCTTCTAGTTAGGCAACCATTACTGGGATATTCTGTGGGAAACTGTCAGAAACAGATTTACCTCAGGCGGCATTTCATAGGCTTCGTTTTCTGGGTCTGCTTGATCTGGGTTACCCAAATTTCCTTCCTGTGCAAGGCCTTCTTCATTCTATGATTAAAATAAAACATACATATATAAAAACACATATTTCTTCCCATTTCTCCATTTTCAGTACAATGTTTTGCCATTTAGCATGACAAATGGAATACTGAACAAAACTGTTATGTACTTGCCACATAGAATAGGAAACAGAAAACATCCCCAAATATGGGTAACAAGCTGACCAAAAAAAAAAAATCTAATCAACTCTGAGTAGCATACTCATAAATATATACTGATATTCTAAGAAGACTAAAGCCTTGATTGCATCATAGCCTGTCTGAGGAGCCATTAAAAAATGATAAATTGCCAAGAAACCTTGATGGTTTGATGATACACAAAGTCTAACAATGTACTTCCATTATGAAAGTTAAAACGGTTGTCTTAATGGGACCCAGACTCTGGCTGTTTTTCACTGAAGTCCAATTTATGCTGTTCATTTTTTATTTGAGTTACTGATATTGAATTTTCTGCTGTCTTTAATCATAAATCTGGAACCTCTGGTGGAAGTATGAATCTTTTGTAATATATAACACTTCTCAGAATCAATTCCCTTATACCCAGAGTCTGGTGAACAACAAATTACAACTGAAATCTTATCTTGTTTACTTCCTAAATGAAATTGGTTAATGAGACTCCTTTTTCTGACAAACACAATTTTGCGGAATATTTGTATGCTTCACAGCCTATAAGTATGACACACTTTACAAGAAACTCTTGATTTACAAATGTAGTATACTGGTGATGCTTTCTGTTTTTTATACATTGATCAATATGGAATAATTTATATATTCTACATTGTGGATCACAAGACCTTTTTTCCACATCACAACACTAGAATTCACTGATTAGAAATGTAAATAAACTTCCAAGGAGTGGGAATCCATAGATCATTTAAAAAAAAAGCAATTAGTGAAATGAGGACAACTTTACAGGGTAAACAGAGACATTGGCAAAATGTTGAAAAGCAAAAATTGTAGATTTAAAAATCTTCTTTAGTTGTAGACTCTAATGAACTATTAAGTGCAGTATTAACAAATAACGTATATTTACTTGCAGAAGAGTTCCTGGTATAGTAAGTTGACTAATCTTTCCTAAACCATCTTCTAATAATATATTTCAATCTTAATATATAACTAAGGTTATGAGAACTATTTTTCCTCTGTGTTGCAACGAGTCGTATTTTCCTCTGTATTGCAACTGAGTTGTTTGCTGCTAGTACCATAGTCAAAACAGCTGTAATGGTTAGCAAGGAAAACCCTAAGAAAGATATTATATTCCAATTCTTTCAAAGTTGCTGTGATACAAGAAGAAAGAGCTAGAAAATTGGCGAAAGAGAATATTTGTAGCTCAGATTTGAACTGTGGGTTCCTTGGTGCTCTCTGAGTTTGCTGATCTTCTTGCAAATGTTTCATTACTAAGTGCTGATGATACTACCTAGTTTGATAATGACACGTCTGCAAGAAAATCACCAAATCCAGGGAACACCAAGGACTGAAAATTCTTTGAGGAGCTTTTGAAAGATAACACACACACACACACACACAAACCTGATGTAGATATCGGGGACAAAGAGCCGTACAATTTATAATTTATTTTAGATTAATATAATTAAAGACCTGAACCAAAGGGGAACATCATTAAAAGACTACATGGGGTTTCAACCTACAGAGCATTTAGTCACACAATTAGTCAAATCAATGTGACTCATAAATATTATGTATGTTCAATGTTGAGCCGACCAAATCAAAATTTCTTCAAGAAGAAAACTGAAAATGGCTTTAAATCAGGAGGAGTCTGGTAGGACCATTTCTGATTTACATACATTAGCATAAGCATTGCTGAGTTATTATTAGAAAAATGTATGCATTTTCATGAAATGTGTCAATTGAAAAAAAATCTATTACCAGATTCATCCTCATGTGACTCTCTGCCTAGAATAAAAATGGCATTAACGAATATATTTCCTTTAGATATGCCACCTATTCCTTTCTCTTTAAGTCTCCTGTGTTGCCTCATCAGGCACAAGCCATTGCAGAAAAAGACGACCATGTTTTGTGGAATAACAGTGATCATTGAGCCTCAGTGACACAGTGGTTAGAGTGCAGTACTTCAGGCTACTTCTGCCGGCTATCTCCAATTTGGCAGTTCAAATCTCACCAGGCTCAAGGTTGACTCAGCCTTCCATCCTTTCGAGGTAGGTAAAATGAGGACCCAGATTATTGGGGCTGCATAGAGAGGGCTGTAAAGCATTGTAAAGTGGTATATAAGTCTAAGTGCTATTGCTATTGCCCAATGTGTCATGGAAGAGACATCAGCTGGTATAATACCAACATTCAAATTCCTTAAGAAATTTGTTTATTTAGTCCTGCAAATGCAGTGCCTCTATATACAGTATGCACTATACATATATATCCCTCCCATATATATAAAGAATTTAAAGAATGTGGTTACCATAGTAACAAATACCACTTTTAAAAAAAGATTAGCTGCTTTTAAGCTCTAGAACTATTAAGGAATTTTCTGTCCCAACAAACTGATCATTTGACTTGGATATATTGGGTATCAATGCTGCTACTGATCATGAACATAACATGATTTTCTTGCTGTATTATTACAGAACAGACTTTGGTTTTGGTTTGTTAGCAATAGAGTAGACCAAGCAAAGGATGCCTATGAAATGTCTTTTGAACTTCCACCATAAAGGATGTGTGCTATCCATTGCTGTTGGTTGTAATAGGCCAACTCACCACAGCCAACTCACCATAGCCAACTCGCCACGGCCAATTGACCATGACCAACTCACTATGGGATAATTTGTCACAGAATAATTTAAAAATTCAATTTTGTATATATAATTTTTGTCATTCACATTTTATTCTGTCCCTACTTTTGCATCCAAGAGCCTCAGTGGTACAGTGGACTAAAGTGCTGCTATGTAGCACTTAGCTGCCAGCTGCCTGCAATTAATGCAAGTTCAAATCTCACCAGGCTCAAGGTTGACTCAGCCTTCCATCCTTCCGAGGTAGGTCAACTAAGGACCCAGACTGTTGGGGGCAATAAGCTGGCTTTGTAAAACACCACTGGGGCGGGGGCTGAATGCCCTAATAAGCAGGTACATACAACAGAATGAAGGCTATTGCTATAAAACATGCATTATATATGTATATGCTTCTAGATGTTGTATATGTTATATGTATATGTTTCAAGAGGTTGTAAGCCTCCCTGAGTCTCTGGAGAAGGGTGGCATATAAATTGAATAAAAATAAATAAAAATAAAATAAATAATGATTCTAACTGGATCTCAGTCTGTAGCTGGAAATACAGTATGTGGTTTTCTGATTTTGACCCACTCAGAATAAAAATGAAAAGAACACATTGTAATAGCAGAATTGTACAGTTTAAATTAATGAATTACTAGGTCATTCTCGATTATACTAAACCTAAATTGTTTAATATAATGTAAGAGCTGTAGGGCACAGTGGTTAGAATGCAGGATTGCTCACTCTGCTGACTGCCAGCAGTTTGATCCTGACTGGTTCAAGGTTGACTCAACCTTCCACCTTTCTGGGGTTGGTAAAGTGAGGACTCAGGTTGTTGGGGGCAATATGCTGACTCTGTAAAATGCTTAGAGATGGCTGTAAAGCACTATGAAGTAGTATAGAAGACTTAAGTGTTATTGCTATCACTAATATACTCAAATCCAATATGTACAAGCTGTAATCAAGCAACCAGATGCTTCAAATTTCAAATCCCATCAGCACCAGACAGCATCATGAGATCTTGGACACTACTGGACTGATAGTGCAAAGCACTGAGAGGCCACCAGGTTGCCTATTCTTGGTTTACTGTGTACACATGTGAGCAGAATGAGATCATTGTACAATACACTGGAATGACATCCTGAACCACAAGTTTTAGCCTAGGATGTTGAACAAAATCAGCCAGTAACAAATTCATGTTCCAGGTGTATCTTGTGATCTTAGAATGTTGACTTGCTAAAGAACATGGCAAGGAAATGCAGACAATATGTGTTCAGTTTGGAGGACAGGCACCCAAATATGTGAGCATTCACATGCCTACAGCAAAAGCCTCCTAGAAATCTAAAATGTGCAACTCTTGTTCCAAAGTTCCTCATACGAGGTTCTGAAAAACATGTTTCTGTTTCTGGTTTTCCTCTCCTTCTACCCAACTTGCTTTCAAATTTCATTTAGTGATGATTTTGCTCTGCTTTCCTGATTGTGATGTTAAAGAGTGGGTGTTTTCAATTAGACAGTTCTTTTTCACACTGCAGACTTCCGAGTTCACCCAGTTTTCTGATCTGTAAAATCCCAATGGGAGGTCTTCCTCCACATTTTTGAGATTCAAACTGAAACACAGACATTAGGTGGGGGTAGGAGACTATTACAGGGTTGGTGGTAGAGCAAAACACAGTCTAGTCTCACAGAAATTCCTTTTGATTACACTGTGTGCCTGGTCAATTCATTTGGCATCATACCAATGAAAGTCCCAAAGTTGCTTTTTCAAGAAGCTTTCCGATTTTTCTTTGAATACATTTCACTTCTCATTCAAGAAGCTTCTTTAGCTCTGACTGGATGGTGGGGAATGGAAGGATTTATACTTCTTGCAGACAGCTGGGAATTTGCATTCTTCTAGTGAGTTATTTGAGGCCACCTGGAGGTTTATCTGTGTCATCAGGGTCACCTGAGTGGTGCAAATGGGTGTGGAGCCTTCTTGGAACGGTTGAAAGGACTGTGTTGTAGATTGGAGATAGATGATGTCATATCCCTCCCCCTCTGTTGAGATGAAGACTGTTCAATTTTGACATAGATGGCCTCTTTGACCCCTCCTTCAAACCAGAAGTCCTCTCTGTCCAAAATGTGGACTTTGCTGTCTTCAAAAGAGCACTCTGTGTCTTTTAAATGCAGATGGACTGCTGATTCTAGTCTTGACGGTTTTGTTCTCCTATGTTGTGCCATGCGTTTTGTTGTTGTTGTTGTTAGTTGCGAAGTCGTGTCCAACCCATCGCGACCCCATGCACAATGTTCCTCCAGGCCTTCCTGTCCTGCCATGCATTTATGAAGTGATTATTTGGTTTCCACAATGTACAGATCTCCACATGGCTCACTGCATTGTACTGCATATACCACAATGCTCAATTTGTGTCTGGGTGTTTTATCGTTGGGGTGGACTAGCTTCTGCCTCAGTGTATTTTGGGTGGGAAGTGTGCACATATGTTGCATGTATGCTCCATTCCCCAGAGCTGAAGAAGCTTCTTGGATGAGGAGCAAAGCGGCTTCAAAGAAAAACCAGAAAGTCCAGTTGATTCTTGAAAAAGCACCTTTGGGACAACCATGACCTGGATGACTGAGAATCTCCATAGACATCTACCAATGAAAGGTTCTATTTAATATTCTCAGTCCCATCCAAAATAACCATCCATTTCCATTACATTTGAAATAACTGAAAAACTGCATAAAAGAGATTTTGACAGATTATTAAAACTAGCACTTAGCAACAAATTTTCTCCCCAACATGAAGTGGTTTCCCCCCCCAAACTTATAAAAGCATGCAGAACACAAAATATTCCAAGACTGAATCTCCAATTAAGCTTGGTGGCCTCAAGTTAATTATGCACATGTTAATTAGTCCTAACTCATAAGCATATAGAAGTATTTTTTCTTTCCACCAAACAAACAGGAATTGCAACATGCCTGTCTACTATTTTATGTTTATTTCCATTCGTACCATGTTCTTAATAACAGGGAGAAAGGACTTCCGGCGAGCTTGTGCTCCCGATGGCCGCAGCTTTTTTTCTCGCGGCCGAACGACTGCTGGCTGTTTGCCAGGAACCGCGGAGATCGGCGGTTTCCTGGCACCTAAACCCCCTCCCCGGGCGAAGAGGAGGGGGGAGAGCTAACCGGGCCGGGGTAGAACTCCCTTAACCCCCCAGGGA
>JANHFR010007432.1:12987-23979 GCA_032468015.1 Mimophis mahfalensis | reverse complement strand
GGGGGGGGCGGTATGTGTGGCCAGGGTGGGCATGGTCAGTGGAGGCCTGAATGCTGTCAGTGAAAATGGGCTCCCAATCTCCATTTTTGGCTAGATTGGCCTCTGTCAGTGAAAATGATGCTTGGTGGGCAGAGATTGGGATCCCGTTTTTGCTGGCAGAGGTACCGCAGGTTGGTCCTTTGCTGTTTCCAGGGCAGCTCTGTGAGCCACATCTAAGCACCCTGTAGGCTGGATTCGGCCCCCGGGCCTTGAGTTTGACACCCCTTTATTACTGAGTGTCAGTAACTGACTTTAAAAAAAATGAAGGAGCCATGTTTGCATAAAAAATCCACATGACTGACGCTTTGGGGTAGCCAACTTTGGGAAGATTACTGTGGTGAAAAAAACAGTGATACATCTTAGAATCAGTTTTGTGATCAGTGGACAGATTTGCTTGCCTGGTTAGATTGTTGTCTAAGAGACCAGCCTGGAAGGGAGAGTAGTATTCAACTTATGACCATGACTCAGCTTTGCCCCCTTTTACAACTTTTCTTGCCACTGTTGCTAAGTGAATCATTGCATTTATTAAGTTAGTAACATGGATATTAAGGGAATCTGGCTTCCTCATTGATTTTGCTTGTTGGAAGGTAGCTAAAACTGATCACATGACCTCCAGGACACTGCAGCGGTCATAAATATGAATCAGTTGCCAAGCATTTGAATGTTGATCATGTGACCCTGGGGATGCTGCAGTGGTCTTAAGTGTGAAAAACAGAAGTCACTTTTTTTAGTGCTGTTGTAAATTTGAACGGTCAGTAAATGATCTATTGCAAGTTGAGGTCTACTTGTATAGTTTTGTAGTGGGTTAGGTTTATGGAAGAAATCAACATTTTTTCCTCTTTCTACTAGAAGAAGTGGCTTCTATTCACGCATAGAAATTTTTGTATCTAACATACAATAATTTAACAACGTTCTTCATGGAAGGGGGGTGAACAAAACAAAACAAAATTACTCCTTGACCAACAGTCCTCTCTGAAATCCTCCTTTTTGAAGACAACATTACAAAATAATTGAATTCTCCAAAGTAAAAAGCTTCTTACACTTTTTTAAATCAATCTTTCCATTGAAACGACAATAATGTGATTGCCTCCAGATCTGGAGACCTGGACAATGCGCTATTTAGAACTTGTTGGTGTTCTTCAACAAACCAGTGAATGCTTTATGAACAAAAGGGACATTCACAATGAACTCAGATGGCCGTTAGTTCACTTTTTCTAACAAAGTGATTATATGAGAGATTTCTCATATGGTTATTTATGGCATTCAACTGTGTAGGATGTAGCATGTAATTTATTTTTTGCAGTGCTGTTCTATACCGAGTAATTTACCAAGCAATCTTTCCATAGCCCCACTGGAAAACATTACTCTTTTAATCATTACCGCCATTTTAGGAAACATGACAGCTTTGGAAGTTAGAAGGCTTCCAAGAGATGGCGATGTTACAGATTTAATCTGTGGCTTGTAGAACACAAAGCCTTAATTCACAAGTAGCAGACATCACTAGCATAGTACCTTCTGGAGTTTCAACTCCCAGCCTTGTCGAGCAAACTAGCCAGTGGCTATTCCTGTTGGAAACTCAGGAAGTTAAAGTTCTATGAGTCCTATTCTAGCACATTTGAAGAACACCTGGTTGGGAAGACAGTACTGTGGAATCTTAAGTCAAATTTTGGGCTGAATTGTCATAAGTCGAGGACTTTATTAGAAAAGCAACTTTTTAACATTTGGCTATGCTAGCTAAAGGGGGTTGCTTGCAACATCTGAAAAAGTTCCAAATGCCAGGTAGCAATCTGAGATCTGTTGTGGAAAACTTCTGGCACATTGGATTTTTCTTCACATATACTTCAAGTTCATATACCTGGGCTTAAAGTTTTCATTTATTCTGTTCTAAAGTCTTTGATTTTGTCTGTTAACTCCTAGCACCTGTCTATTACTGTGGTGGTCTAATGAGGCATTGGCTTTGACCAAGCATAATGAATATCACTGAAAGTTAATGATAGAAAAAGAGTGTGAATAGTACTGAAACACACAGAATTTCTGGATAATTAAATTAATAGACTTCAAAAACGCAACAAGAAGACACAACGCATCCAAATGGCATTTGAAGCTGAGAAGGAAGGTCTTTTAAAATGGTATCAGGAAGTGTGCTGCACTGTGAAAATTAATGGATTGGCTTCCTGGCTCTGATTTCTACCAGTAAACCCCCTTCCCTTGAGCCTACTTCATCAGTTTTGGCAAACAAAGAATAACAGTTCAGAAATGGAACCATTCCAAGGACTCAACGAAACACCAAGAATTCAACTGATGAAAGCAATCTTGTTTGGAAATCTACAAAATCATATCCAAGAATCATGAAATGATGACATGCATTATAGCTCTCATCAACTATGAACAGGAAATAAGGGGGACAATAAAAGCTCACCAAACAGGAACACAGGGGTGGGCAGTTATGACAAATTTATGACCTGTGGACTTCAACTCCCAGAATTCACGAGCCAGCTCTAATTATATCATTGAATGGCTGTTCTTGCCATTCCCTGCTCTTGCCTAAAAATGTGCAGCTATTTAAAACAAATAGGTCATGCAGTGCTTAGTTGATCAGTACCCCATATGTGGCAGATGATGAGGATACGGAGTGGGTTTTATTTATTTACCTATTTATGAGGCTCAGAGACTACCCAAATTCAAATGACTCAGGGCAGCTGACATCAAAAATAAGAAAAAGGAAATAATACCTAGGAAATCCCACGGATATGAACAAATATGCTCCCTCCAAATAATATCACTTACAGCAGGAAGGGTCCCCAAAAATGCTGGGCTGTGGCCTACCATAGTACCGGGCCATGGCCCATTCAGAGCTGGGCTGTTTAAGTGTGCTTATGTACATAGCTCCACTTGTGCAAACAATGGGCATTTGTGGTTGTGCGTGAAGCTCCATTTCTGGAAGTGCCAGGCACACAGACCCACTGCTTGTTCATTTGAGTTGTGCGCATGAATGCACTGTTGCTTGCACGGAACCATCCCCTATCCCCCCCTCACTGCTGCCGGTCCACAATGCTGCAAAGGTTGCTGACTTACAGGGCTCCACAGGTACCCCATCCCAAGGCTAGAGGAACAAGATTTAAATCCTTCCAGAATATAATCAAGGTGGGAACAAGATGGATCTCCAGGGAGACATTATTGTAGAAGGCAGATGTGATAAGACTTGCTGATCCTAATAGATGTCCTGTTTTATTGAAGGGATACAAAGCCGAAGTTTTGTTCTAGATTGCTACACTAGCTGAACCAAGCAAAATTGCATTAAAATTATTTCCAGTACTTAAGCCCACTCATTATTCATTTTCTGTTCCTAAAGTTCATCTTAAAGAACCCCATCCTTTGAATGTATTAATGCCTCATTTCCCACAAACACACACCTTCCTCTTTTCCTCTGATTGATATTTATTATTGTTATTTGATTTATATTCTGGAAACTCTAAATCACGTGCATGACACCTGTGATGAATTTGTATGCAGAAATAGGCCTAAAATAACATCCATTTCTGAATAAGTTTCATTAAAGAAAACGGACTGTTTTCGTGCAAAATCTTAAGGCTGGATTCCGAATACTTCATTTTAAAATATAAATTAAGACAAACATAGACTGCAGTTGTAATCTTATGTGTCATTTGTGGGAAATGAGTTTATTCTGAAATAAATGTTCAGAATTATAAACGTGATTCCATCTACAAAGGCTATTTCCATAACAGCAACCAACATAATATAAAAAAGAGAAAATATCAGATTTTGATCAAGGGAAATAAACAGGGGAAATAATTTTGTTGTATCCACTAAAGATTGCAAAATAGTGCAGAGCTTTCTAAGAACTGGATGCTGGCTACAGAAATATGGCTACTTATTGAAGCCATGATTTTATCAAGCTACAGATTTAGACAATGTTGAAATATACAACAACTGAGTGGTATCAAATACAGAATCCTATTAAAATCCAAGCGTTGACTTTTAACAACATTTTTTTCTAAATAGGAGAGAGTTATTTTGTTTGTTCTACCAGAAAGTTTCAGAAAACCTGTGGTGCATCTTGACATCCCACCTTTAAAATAAAGGTTTTTTGGTAATGTCAATATACAGCCGCCCTGGAAAATGACATCTCTCATTTTCACTTCATCCCAGAACAAATCACATGTCCCAAAAAATAAACTGCACAACAATCTTCTCAGAGAACACTACAACCTGAAAAACTCATTGTGTAGGAGGTGGAAGGAAAAGTGCTAAATATGCATTAAATCTTGTGAATGCTCTTCACACAACTTGCCCTAAAAATATATGCTAATTTTCTGACTGAATTGCTGAATCTTGCCTTACTGAAGGGCATATGACTATATTTATTTACCTGGGAAAGTCCAACTGAAACCAGCAGTTTAATTTTGAGTAGATAGACCAGGGGTGTCAAACTTGCAGTGTCACGTTGTTGTCACGTGACATATTGTGACTTTTCTCCCTTTGCTAAACTTGGGGTAGGCATGGCCAGGGCATGACAATTCTGGCTCATGGGCTGCGAGTTTGACACCCCCGAGGTAGACTATAAAATGTGACCAGGGAAGACAACCTAATGGTCTCTAGATATTTTAAATATCAGTACTAAACCCTTCCCTCTGATCATATTACTTGGGTTTGCTCAACATTCTTTAACTGTCACCGGGAGGTTATATAAGGCCCCTCCCTCAAACCACCTGGGGGATTCCTTGTCACATAGGTGACTGAGTCACTTAGATTCCTTGACACATAGATGACTGTGTTAGTTAGACTCTTAGCCACATAGGCGACTTGCTTGATTATTATTTCATAGGAGATAAATTATTAGAGATAGAGACAGAAAATATATTTTAAAGGACCTTATTGAATAAATAGTTAATTAATTGGTTACAGAAGAAGTCTCCTGATTTATTGTGCTACAGTGGTCAATGGAAAGATTCATCAACTCAGAATTTAATATTAACAAATGTTAAACACTTGCCTAGTGACACCTTGTAAACGTGGAGCCATCTGTTCTTCATATTGCCCTTCTGAAACCATAGTGTTGTAAGAAAACTCATTTTCTTGAAGCTGTAACAGACTCAGGAATTGATATTGAATTGCTACTCTTACCCTACTAATTGGTACTTATTTCCTGAATGGCTATCCATTCAGTACAATACAATACAATACAATACAATACAATACAATACAATACAATACAATACAATACAATAATCTTTATTGTCATTGTTCTATACAGAACAACGAAATTGAAAATCTACATCAATTTTACAAACCTAACAAAAAACAACTATACAATAATACATACTGTACAAGAATTCCCACTTAAAAGCTCTCTCCTTAAAACAGTTCTCTTTTTGGGAAGGAAAAAGGTGCATGTGACACGGATTGACAGGAAGTTAGAAGAGAACCCATAAGAGAATGCAAAAGCAGCCATTTTTTAAATGTGCCAAGTTGTTTGTGTTTCCCAGGTATTTAACAAGACTCACTTGACCTTTCAGATCTTACAATGCTTCATTCTTGACATCTGGCAAATTCTCCTGTTTTATCTTTAATTAGACTGACAAATTTGCATGCCTACAGGCAATGTCTGAGTTCTCTCTGTAGAATGTCTGACTTACTCACTCCTTTCTTTTTGAAGTATCTATCATAACTCTAGCCACCCAGGCTTGGTTGAAAGATGGGTGTTAAATGTTCTACATAAATATAAATGTTCTACATAAATGAAACATAAATAATACTAACTTATCTGAATATTACATAACTCCTAATATTCAACCATAGAGGGACAAGATTGGTGAAATTTGCTGCTTTGCTTAAATAATTTTACCAGCTTTAAATACTACACACCTCAACATGTGAATTAGAGAGAGCATCAGGTCCCACTAATTCACTTTAGCCAGAAAGGTTGAAAAATTTGGGATGGCAACCATGACCCTTATCCATATAAACAGGGGGTGGGGTTTTGATTGCATAGTCATGACCAGCATTTGACTTTTTGATGCAGTCCCCCAAAGATGCATATCTTAGGCAACATCTGTTTGGGTTGGTCCTAGAATCTGAGATGAAGGCTATGTAACATTTTCATTATTTTTTTTTTGCCACCGTGGATGTACTCTTTCATTTCTCTCATAAAAGTGGCTCAGATTGGCTCAAATTCACTTATTCCTATAAACCAAGGTATATCCACTTATTCTTTGTGGTTCTATCATTGTGGCAGTGACTTTTATTGTCTATTATCACTTGGTTAACAAAGACAGATGCTCAGGGGTGGGTTTCAATTTTTTTAGAGGGAAGCTGCGTAGTCGAAAGGCAGATTTCTGACTTCCAGGTGCACCGTTTTCATAGCTAAATATTGCATGAGATGGTCCGGTTTCGTCACTTAAGAGCTTTCTCCCCCTCACGCATCCTGGAGGAGAGCAAGGGCTGTCTGGGCTACAGGAAGCGCCCAGCCAAGCCATTCTTTGCTGTCCTCTGGTACGCATGAGGGGGAGAAAGCTTTCTGCCCTCACGCTGGAGGAGAGCAGGGAATGGCTGTGCTGCTTTTTGCCAGTCAGTGGCACAATTTGCTTCTGAACTGTGAAAAATCATGGCATGGAGGGCGGGGAGGGGCAGAGCCAGCCAGGAGTCTGCTTTGCTGGTGCTCTGAACCGCATAAAATCATAGCAATTGGTTCGCTCAAACCAGGCCGAACTGGCTGAAACCCACCCCTGAAGACATTGTCTATATATCTGTTTTTCAATAACCCTTGTTTGCAGGACTGAGTGACTGTATTTATTAAAATACTGGAGGAACAAAAACAGAATGATCAGAATCTTCAACAGGCTAATCCAGTGTTTCTCAAACTTAGCAATTTTAAGATGTTGGCTGAGGAATTCTGGGAATTGAAGTCCAGACATCTTGAATTTGCTAAGGTGGACAGAAACAGGACTCTCATCATCAGCCATAGCTAAGATCGTGAACTCTTTCAGACAAAGTTGAAGCTTCTAAAATGTTATACCACAACTCAAAACATTTTCCCTATGTCTGAAATATGTGAGACTCCTTTACCTCAAGGTCTGGATCGGGTTAAAAAAAAATACTTCAGCTTTTACAATTCACAATCTAGCACAGAGTTCCCCAACCTTTCTGGGTTGGAGTGGGTTGTGGTGGGGGGGGGAGAGGGGATAGTTTTATGGGAGGGGTAGGCTCATGCATGCTCACTGACTGCTCACTGAGTGGGGCTGCAAGCATCTACAACACTCATGCCGATGCTTGTGCAAGTGGGTTTGTATACACTGGCCAGTTACTCACGCAGCCTGGTAGCCAACGGACCTGTGTGAACACCTGATGCTCACATGAATGGGGCCATGAGTACCTGCGGCGATGCTCACACAAATGGGCTGCAAGTGCCCATGCAATTGGGGGTGTGAGTGCCTGTGACACTCATGGTGACACTTGTGTGAGTGGGGCTGTGTGCGTGTACACCAGCCAGTTACTCATGCACCAACTGGCCACAGCCCAATAACGCACTGCGGCCCACAGGTTGGGGACCCCTGATCCATCACATCTGTCTCCAACCTCAAATTTACAAACCTGTCATTGGAAAATCTGTAGATTTGTAATCCTAGCACAAAAATTGCAAGCATGAACAGCACTTTTCCAATGTTATTGGACTGATGCCCAGCAAGTTTAAAGACATGAATGCCTTCCAAGTTTAAGCTATTGGGAATTGAAAACTACAAGTGGAAACTCAGGTCATGAACACTTCCGATCACAACGAATTCAGGTTCCAGCCAAAAAGTCAACCCAGTTTTTGAATCAGGCCACGATTCAAAAATCAGATGGTGAACAAACACAGTGCAGAAAGATTCCTTTCTGTGCCGAATTCCCCTTCTGTGTATGCGCAGAATTGTCTGCACATGCACAGTGTCGCTTCCAATCGCGACCAAATCGGGTTGCGACTGAAGTCCAGGAATGGATTACGGTCATGGCCCGAGGTTTTACTGTAATTTTCATTTTTGAATAACCTTTCCAGCAGATGTCTTTTCAATTTATTAAAGGCATGAATACCTCCATATTCCTGGAAACATATTCAGTTCTTGTACTTATTCAAGTTCTTTTCATTGAATTTTCCAAGGCTGATGCTTTCATATATTAAAGGAGAGCCATTTAAAAAAAAAAGACTTGAAAGATCTGGACAATGAATCAAGTGCTTACTAGCATCTACTGAATGCCTGTATCAAACTATTATGATAGACACATTCAAAAGCTGTCACATGCATTTATTTTAATTCATTGAATCATATCATAAATGCCTGCTGATGTGGGCTGAACAAGTACTTAACGGTAGATTAATGGTTGTAAGCTGGTTGTATTTTAAATAAGAATTAAACAATGGCACTTCAAAAAAAAAAAAAAAAGGAAGAAACCCCCTCCCCCTCCCATTTCAGATTGAGTTCAAATGTGATAAATTATGAAACTGGTATAGCATATTTTAGGAAGCTGGTCCTTCAAACTGAATCTCAGAATTAGGGACTTTTAGGCCAAAACAGATGTGAAAGGAACACCTATTGCGGATTTTGAGTCTTTAAATATAAAATAAAAATTGAAGAGCATGGAGATGGAACAAAAAGGTCAATTCAATTAACGATCTGTGGTGGGTGTGAAGTGGTAAAATCCCAATATAGATTTCCATCAATAGTGAGAACTAAGCCACACAAAACAAGCAGCTCTCAAGCTTGAGAGTGTTGTATTTTCCCCATCTTTGCTAAACGGCCAATAATGGTTTCAAAAAGCTTTGGAGGAAGAGTGAATGAAATCCCCTTTCTGATGGATACAGAAAGATATCTCCAAGCAATAAAACACTGTGGTTTCTACCTAACAGCTTTTCATCAGAATCCCCAGTGATTTGCTACATGTTAGTTGTAAATGCTTCTAAGTGGCTTATGTACCAAAGCACCTTTTCCACGTAGTCTTTAATCAATATTAAAAAAAAAAATGAAAGGGAAATGCAAAAACAATCTGCTTGGGGCAAATTATTTACTATAAAAGTCTTCTTTAAAATATAATTACCCTAGGTTAAAGCAGCAAACACCACTTTTTAATTGTCAACACTGCTTTGTAAAACCATAGAAGGAGAATGATGCTTAAAATGCAGAATATACCAGTTTCAGTCCCTGGAACACAGATTGGATAAATGTGATCAGAAAGCCTGGCCTACACCTGGGATAATTGCTATCAATCAAAACAAACAAGGTAAGATTAACCCACCGAACATCCAGACTTCATAAATGGTATCTGTGTTTCTATACTTGAGTAAACTGAAAGTATTAGTCTAAGGCAGTGGTTCTCAAACTGTGGCCCGTGGACTCCTAGGGAGGGTCACAATGTTGTCTTGGGGATCCATAAAGTCTTGAAGAAATGTTATGATTTAAATCTTGAGTAAAGTTTTGGGAGTACGTGGTCACAACAGGTTTTTAAAGGGGCTCCATGGTGAAGAAAAAGGAGAGACTCACTAGGCTAGGGCAAAACAGATGTAGGTTGCAATCCATGTTTAGCCTTGAAACTGACAGATGTGATCTTGAAACTATATATAATAATATCCTTATCTCTACATATATATAGAATATATGTCTAGAATATAGAACTACATAATCTTGTGGTAGTTAGGTGTTGCCCTTGACATTTTGAGGAGAACTGAAAGTTGTACAGATGGGGCAGTGAGGGGCGGAACAGACAAACATAGGCAGGGATGAAGTTTTCTGGGTCTCTCCCATCCTTATGATTTTTGAGGGAAGACCTTTTTTAAAAAAACAAAACAACACAAAACAAAACAAAACCCTTTGTATCCGAGGGTTTGACGCTACAAGTTTGCTTACATCCTGCCTCAAAATGGCAGAAAATCATTCCATGGTATTTTAGACAGAAGAGGCAGAAAAGGAGCTTGGAGATTATAAGTGGGCTTGCCCAGAATTGAAAAAGAAACCATTCAGGCCCTCCTTGAATGATAAAAGTTTGATGCATCTACTGTGTCATCCTGAGGTTTCGCATTGTGCTTATCCCTCCAGTGAGTGACAGGTAACTGAGTCAAGTAGGATGTAATGGTAGAAAGTTAAGCAAGTAGCAATAGTGCTTAGATTTATATACTGCTTCACAGTGCTTTACAGTGGTTTATAGAATCAGCCTATTGCCCCCCACAAACGGGGTCCTCATTTTACCCACCTCAGAAGGATGGAAAGCTGAGTCAACCTTGAGCCTGGTGAGATTTGACTGCCAAACTTTTGGGCAGCTGGCAGTCAGCAGAAATAGCCTGCAGTATTGCAGTCTAACCACTGCGTCACCATGGCAATAACCAATATAAACAGTGTTTTCCCATCTTTCAGTGGGTTTACCTACATTATAACAAGTTAGCACAGAAAAACAGAGCAAGTGCATCTAGGTAAGCCTTTCCAAAACCAAAACCAAAACCAACCCTAGCACAGAGAGAAAATACTCTGAAATTCAGTTTTTGGAAAATATCTACAGCTTCACCTACCTGTTTGGCCAACTGATCCTTCTTGACAAAGCCAGTAGCTGCAGCAATATTTCCAGCACCTTCCACCGTCTTCTGGGCTACGGCTGTCACTCCAGTGACAACAGCTCCCCCTACATTTGATACTTGCTCTTTGGTTTTCTCAGCCACTGTAGGGGGTGAAAATGTCAAAGGTAAGAATGGGAGAAAATTTGTCAAGTGTCTTTTTCCAAGGTCAACATGGATGTCTCTGACCATTCACAGATGGTACAGGATGCAGTTTTATTAGGGATGCAAAGGAAAGAAAACCCACAAAAGCATATCTCAGTTAAGTCTAATTTGCTCTACAGCAGGGGTCTGCAAACTGTGGCTCTGGAGCCACATGCGGCTCTTTCGGCCCTCTGCTGCGGCTCCCTGTCAGCTGA
>JANHFR010007431.1:154506-170927 GCA_032468015.1 Mimophis mahfalensis | reverse complement strand
CATGCGGCCACTTTTTCCATTTGTAAGTCGAAAAATTTGTATGTCGAGTAGTTTGTAAGTAGAGGGACCACTGTATTTTGGTCCTTACAGAAAATCTACAGAATAACAGAGTTGGAAGGGACCTTGGAGGTCTTCTAGTCCAACCCCCTGCTCAGGCAGGAAAACCAATACAATTTCAGACAAATTGTTGCCCAATCTCTTGTTAAAAACTTCAGAGTAAGAGTGCCCACAAGCATTTTTAGTAAGTGAGAACACATCTGTTGCCTCTGTGTTAGTCCATTGTTGAAGTAATCTTTTTTTTTTTTACCTAATGCCCAAATTTAGGTAGTTTTGGTGATCCTCTAATTTAAACTCATGAGAGCTGGAAAACAGAGATCATTACTTTACTTTTTTCTATGACCAATCCAGAAGGTACAAAATCCAGTGCATTCTGTCACTATACAGTTTACTCATTGAAATATTTATTTCTTATGGGAAATAAATGATAGAAAGCATCAGAAGATACTGCAAAGATATTGTAGTGAAGATACTGTACTGACCAGAACAAGCATTAGAGGATGCAATAGGTCAAACAACATTTGCAGGTGAACAACCTATGTCTCAGAGTTTTGAAACAATAATATTTATGTATATCCCACCTAAACGTCCCCCCCCCCCCAGGGGCATTGAATTATGCATTTTCTCATTAGGACAAGAAATCCGTGAATAATAGTTGGAGCCTGCGTGCCTCCCTCTGTAACTGTGCCTGAAATGTTTTGAAAAAAGTAGCCATGAGAAATGTGTGCTGCTTATGTGTGAAGATCATTTGAGTGTATAATAAGACACTTATTACTTATTTATTATGTCGTTCCATTTGATGGTACCCGACTCTAAACAGCCCTGGGCAGATCACAATACACCAGAACAATATACAAACCACATGGTAAAGATAAAGAACAGCAAAATCGGACTTGGACAAACAAGGAGAGGAAAACTGTGAACCCAGCAAACCCCAGAAGATCCCACCAGCAATTGACAAGGGGGCAGAAACCATGCTAGCCCAGAGCCTGGGAGAACAGCCTGGTCTGTCTGGCTCTTCAGAGTGCCAGCAGGGTGGTACCAACCAGAGCTCAGGGGGAACTTTCTTCCAGAAGGCAGGTGCAGCATCAGAGAAGGCATACTTTCTGGATCCCGATAGATAGCATTCTTTTTTTAAAAAAAAAATCTTTATTAGAAAAATTTTGATTAAAAACAACAAAGACATTATTACAAAACATTGAAGAATGCATCCATTAAAAGACATATACCAAGCGCTTAGACATAATAAACAACAAAAGGAAACAAGACTGGGGAATATAATACCTCCCCTAATTTTAATCTTATTCATCCCAAGCTAAGCAGTGTTTAATACAAAATATAGACCTATAGTCATGTATATCTCCCTGTTTTCTATATAGAACACTAGTAAGCAACTATAACCAAATACATCAGAAAGGATATATAGAAAAAATGAGAAAAGACACCAATATCTAGAGGTAAATCCATCAACCAATCATCAAGAATTTCCTCCATTAAAATTTGATGTTCTATTTTGATAGCATTTTTTAATAGAAGGAGCATGGAGCATGCCAACCCTGTCAGACCGAGTCCATCTGGTAGAAACCACATTAATAAATATTTCTGGGGCTTCAGTAACATAATTGTGTTATTTTATTCACATTTAGTGTTAAGATTTTTTTTAAAAAGAAAGGGGAAAGTAACATTGACTAGTCTTTTCCATGGACTTTTTTCTTTAACATCGGAAATAATTAAGAAAAGCTTCAGTCAAGGCACATCATCATGTTCATAATATTATTCTTTACCAGGTCTAAACAAAATATCTTTGTCTTAAGGGCCTTTATTCTAATTTGGCCCTGCTGCACCTCATTTTTAAAAACTCATTTCCATATATTTTAATTATACGACTGATGCCTTCTCTCTTGGGCTGCCTTTAACCCGAGCATGCCTTGGGGAAATAAAATAATGTACAAGATAGCTCTCCTTCTAGCATCCTGATTGGCTGGTTGTTTAGAAGCCAGCTGTGCCTGGTTCTGATTGGTTGCCCTCACCTTCCCTTTCCAAATCCTCGCAACTTTTGACACTTTTAAATATTTGCAGCTGCCTTAAATGGATGAAATCAATAAATGTGCTGAAAATATGCATGTTTCCAGGCATGTTTCTGGAACCTTTTGTTTCTGAAACTTGAAACAATAATTACAGAAGCTGTGCCTCTACCTAGATCTTACTTAGTTAGCAAGGGCTGCTACTGCTTCCTGTGGTGTTTAGGCGAGATTAGAAGAAAGCCGTGGGATCAGTGAAGTACTCATTCAGTGGATTATCTGCCCTCTCCTGATCCAGGCTTCAGATGGTCATCTCACCAAACCAGCAGTCCGGCATAAAGCCGTAGCATTTGTTAAAGCAGACAGTCCTTCTCTGGGGCATCGATCACGCTGGACTCGGGAAGATAGGAGAGGAGGTGCATCGGACAGGCAATACAAGGCAGAGTCTCCAAGCAACAGCAGCAAGAGCAGTAGCTCTTCGGGAAAGAGAATGGGGGGATGGCAGATGAAAGAAGCAGCATTCAGCAGAAGCCAGTAAATCACCACCTCCTCTTTTTTTCACCCTCAGAATCTGTGAGCTGCACCATTGCATCCTGTTGCTCGGATCCACCACCTTTTGTTTGGCTCCCTCCCTGAACCGTCACCCAGCCCCTTTGTTACCCAGCAGAGTGGATCATTTGCAGCCAGCCGAGGAAGGCATCCCGCTCAATTGCACAGGGAAGGCTTGGAAACGCTGAGATGCATGGGCACCTCCAGTTTCCCAAACATGGGATCTGAAGGAGAAGATCTTTGGATGTAAGCGGCCAAAGTTCAGGTAAGCAAACAGCTCTTAATTAAAGACCTCTTGTTGGGGCTTCCTAATAATACACAGAACCTCTCGAGGTTCTGTATATTATTTTTGCTGGTCCAATTGGTGCAGGTCAAAGGGCCTTTTGAGGTATTGAGGCTTCCAAAACCATCTTTCCTATTTAACTCAGTTACGTGGGCAGAACCAAACATAAAGGAAAATGAAAGGAGGCATCTACGATCCAGGTGGATTCTTCCTGTCCAGATGTGGTATATTTTTAGATACTGTTTGCTAGGAAGTCACTGTGAGAAAGGGACATCACTTTAATTTCCTGATTGTGGGCTTTCCTAGTGGACTGAGTGGACCGTTCTCCGAAGCAGCATGCCTGTTCTCATACCATTTGTGCCGTAACCTGACCCCATTCAATTGAAAGGAGAGTATGTTGGCGGTGCAGCATATGTAAACATTTGCTACTTCTTTGTGCTTATTCTTATTTAACTTTTAAAAGAGGCAGTGCAATGGTAGGATGGAGGGGGAAAGGACCCACAGTCTTGTAGATGAATGTACAAGCTTGTCAGAATGGTGTGGTTGGGACACTGTCAGGAAAGCTCCTGTCCTGAAGCACCAGATAGGTTTCTGGTCTGGAGTGCCACAACACGCCTCATTTTTGCACTCGCTAATTACACCTGTGATTATTATTACTTGGAATTGGCTAGATTTTAAATGCAATTAAATGCTGATGTTTACAGTAGAATAAAAATGAACATGCACCTTAACAATGCTAACTAATGGGGGTAAAAATAGAAGTATACAATCTAGGAATGACCTTTTCAGAAGCAGCCACTTGGCTCTGGAATGAACCTCTGGAATGCTACGGTTGGGAGAAATAACCTGGCAACGTTTCTCAACCTCAGCAGCTTAAAGGTGTGTAGCCTTCAAGTCCTAGAATTCCCCAGCGAGCCTGCTGAGTTGAAATCCACATATCATCGAGTTGGCAAAGTTGAGAACTATTGATCCAAGTCATCAAGTCCAACCACCTACCCAGGCAGGAATCCACATTAAAACATTGCAAATAGATGGTCCTCTGGCCTTCAATAGAACACCTCTAAGGATCCCCCTACCTATCTTGATTGTTGTTTCCATGGTCAAAACTGCTCTGGTATTTTGAATTTGTGTCTAATGTTGCACCATAAATAATCTTCTTGTAACTTAAATCCATCATTTTGTACTGGAATGATGAAGAACAGATCTTGACCAAGTAACATCCTTCCAGGTACATGAAGATTGCTAGCATATTTCCATCTATTTTCATTTTATTTATTTATTAAATTTATATGCTGCTCATTTCCCCAATAAAGTGACTCTGGATGGCTTACAGGCCAGAGCTGAATAGATCTATTATTATTTTTTCTGCAGCCAGGCATACCCAGCAGTTCTGCCAATTTCTCTTGAGAGTACATCTTCTCTAGATCGTTCTCGTTGCCCTTACCCTAAACCTGTTCCGATTTCTCTGATATTTTTTTTAAAGTAGGCTGCCCAGAACTCGAGTGCTTACAGTGGAGGTTTGTGCAAAGCAATCCTGTTTCTGATGTTTGAAATTATATTTCTGCTGATGCTGCCTCCAATTGTATTTACCTTTCTTTCTTTTTTTTTTATTTTTACAACTGCCTCATATTGCTGGCTTACATCCAGTTTGCAGTCGATTCTGGTTTTGACAAGTCTCATTATCGGCCAAGCCTTGTGTACCTGTGCATCTGATTTTTGTTTTCTAAATTAAAAAAAACAACACCCTTTCACTTGTCTCTGATAAATTTCATTCCTTTCAGACCATTTCCCTAATGTATCAAACACAATAAAGGTATTTTTTATTCTACTGAGCATTTTAATATATTGAGATCATCTCTTGCATTTCTATCCTGCAGTGAAATTTTTACTCAAGGCCTGCTGTTAATGCTTTCTTGATTTCATTTTCAACAAGGAATCCTAATCTTTACTTTTTTAATGGAAACCTCCTGTGTGGTAAACAATCCTGGGAATGGTTTGTTTTAAAGAAGAGAATGCAAGTATTAAAAGTAAATAAATGGATAAGTATATAACTTATATATAAGTATATAATCCAGAGTGTCCTGCTTTCTGACTATTTCCATCTTTACTTTAGATTTCTTTAAATTGGACATCGACATGGATCCTTTTAGGGAAAAATGTGCTGTTTTAAAAAAAAAGATGGAGCAGCATCAGTCTTACTTTTTTGTGCATCCTGATGGCTTAAAGCAATATCTCTAATTCTCTATATTATAGAGAATATATTCTCTATATTATTGCTTTTATATACCATCTATAGAAAAAAGGAAGTGGGCTTGGGTGCTAGATATGCAAGCTTAAATAAAAGCATTGTAATGAATAATGCACAAAGAAGAAGATACTTTAGTCACAATAGTTTTAAGAAAAAGAAAACTTCCAATCTGTATTAGGGCAGTCATTTCATTAGAACAATCCAAAGACCAACCAAATGCCTGATTGGGCAAAGTGGCAAATAGTATAAAAAGGGTGTTTTGCCGACATTCAAGACATAACACATTTAAATATAGTAATGACGAGCTTCCATACAGGAAAACTGTGTATTATCTCTTTACAGTTTATATACTGGATTGCCAGCATCATTCGACCATCTTATAAAAGTCTGTATCTGATGCCTCAACAAAGAAAGTGGACATTGGCTATATGTATACTAATTAGGCTATACTTTGAAGTGCAAAGATGATTCAAGGGACATCTAAAAATCTCCTAAAGGTTTCAGAAATAAAGAAAGTAACTGTAGTTGATCCCCACCTCATACCCCTTTAAATATAAAATCAACTTGTTACTCAAAACTATCTTCATAATCAGCCATATTCCAGTGAAAAAGCTGGAACAAGCGGAAGGGACAAACCAAACAACTTTTATATTAACAAAGATGGAGATAATTGTACATCTGTGCAGCTTGCCTTTTTTTAAAAAAAAAATGGGGTTAGATTTGGGGTTTGAGCCCTAGAGGATAAATTCCAAAAGCAGATGGAGCCAGGTCCAAAATACTCATAATACAGAAAGATAATTTAAATCAAATGTCATAATTCATGAATAAACTTTTTGGTGCTGCTAAAATATGAAATTGCTTTTTCTTCAAAGGAATCATCTGGTAGAATTAACCCACCAAGTACATTCTTCTTGGATGGGTTCCAATTTTGGGAATGCTGGGATGTTTGGCTCCTGTATTATGGAAGTTTCTACCCCCCAGGGAGCAGACTGGCACCCACCCTGACAATTCCTTGGAAATTGGTCTAAACTGAATTTTTTGGATAACTTTTGGAGGATCATGGATTGGTGTAGTTTGTGGTTAATATAAGTTCATTGTTTTGTAGTTTGTTTTATGAATTGTATATTTATGCATTGATTATGGTGATATATAAACCTAAGCTGTCGCTATGCCCAATAAAATTTCATATCCATAACATGAAAAGATGGATAAAAGGCAAGATTTTTTCAACCAAGTTACCTCAAATGAGCTAAGTTACAGAACGCATCCAAAATCCCATGGAGTTGAAATTTGGCAAATGTTATGAAATGTCACCAAACATTTTCTGTGGTCAACTCCCAGTGTTTGACTGTGCTATACAGTTCAGCATAGGCTATTTTCAAGGGAGACACATCTCTGAATATCTCCCTGAGTTTTTAGCAACTTTTCCAGTACATTAGATAGCCTGCCTCTGTTGACAGTGTTGTGGAACCTGATAAGAAAATATCTCTGAAACAGTATTTATTTTATTTATTTATTAATTTAATTTATATACCGCCCTTCTCCCTCAGGGCTCAGGGTGGTTTACAGGGCCATAAAAACATATAATACAAAATTTAAAATATAGATTAAACCAAGAATTTAAGCCCAACCAACAAACAAAGTTTAAAATATTTAAAATCCATTATCCCAATCCTCATTCAGATTAAAATTCCTCTTCATGGGGACAGACCAGCTTGCTGGAATAAATGTGTTTTAAGGGCGCGGCGGAAGACTCTCAAGTCGGGGACAATCTGGGTCTCCAAAGGTAGCTTGTTCCAGAGGGCAGGGGCCGCCACAGAGAAGTCTCTCCCCCTGGGGGTTGCCAGCTGACATTGTTTGGCTGACGGCACCCTGAGGAGGCCGACTCTGTGGGACCGCACCGGTCAGTGGGAAGCTGTTCCTGGCAGTAGGAGGTCACGCAAGTACCCTGGGCCTAAGCCATGGAGTGCTTTAAAGATCATAACCATACCCTTGAATTGCACCCGGAAGACCACCGGAAGCCAGTGCAATCCATCCAGGAGAGGTGTCACATGGGCATGCCGAGGCATCCCATAAATGACCCACGCGGCCACATTCTGTACCAGCTGGAGCCTATGGGTGCTCTTCAAGGGGAGCCCCATGTAGAGAGCATTGCAGTAGTCCAACCGGGAGGTGACGAGGGCGTGAGTGACTGTACGTAGGGCATCCCAGTCCAGAAAGGGACGCAACTGGTAAACCAGGCGAAATCAGTAGCCCAAAGGGTCATGCATTCTCTAGCAAACAGATGAGGTTGATCTCAGCCATCCCTCATAAATGGAATCTGGAGGCTAAATTCCTGGATAGCAGAACTATTTTTGTTGTGGAAATAGACAGTGGAATTAAGTTTGGTTTAAATAAAAGATCCATATTTTCCCCGTCTTCGGAATGCAGCTAAGCTTCGATTATGAATTTAATGTTCTTACAGGAGAGAGGAGCCTTTGAACAGTAACAGGCCTGGATAGCTTTCACTTATTTCAGATTGTAGAAAGACTAAACGTGGACGGATATATCAGCTTTCTCTTTTATCAGACACTCATTTGTTTTTTTTTAAAGTCAGTTTCTTTATATCATGAAAAATATTGAGAAAGTTGGAAAGCCTTTACTTTCTATTTTTTATTTTTAAAAAAAGAAGACAATCATCTTCTCTCACTTATTCTTCCATATTGTCTGCTCACCATTCCTGGAGAAGTCAGACAAGGGCTGAAATAAAACATAGATTTTTTTTTCTGTATCTATGCAGGAAGACCCCACACCAGAGACAATGGAAACTGGAACAGGAAACTCTGGCTTCCTGTGATCCCACAATTCATCCTCCAGCCCTCCTGCCATGGACACCTGAGGGCCACAAGCTCCCCAGCTCTTTGGGGGTATCTGCACCAAGAGTCATGTCCGGAAAGAAGAAGCTCACAAGGCTGGTAGCTGAAATTCTTCAAGAGCTCCAAAGAGCTTTGGCGTATTTCTTAATTGTCTACACTTTACTGTTAGGAGGCTTCATTTGTGCCAGTCTGATATACCAGATCTTAGCTTCTGAGTAAGGGCTATGCCCAAAGTTTGCTTAATGGGGACGAAAATGAATTAATGGAGAAAGTGCACAGGCTTCTTTCCCATCTGTAATGAAAACAAACACATCTGTACCTTGGGACGCTTTCAGATGGAAGTCTAGGTTCCTGAGGATCGCCTGACACCACAGCTGGACAGCTGCCATGCCAATGTTTCCCAGCACATCTCTGTGACTGTTATCAACCAGAGAAGTCGGTGCAGGAGCGGTGATGTTTTGCTGCCAGCAGTTCCAGCGGACATTCTACGCTGTTAAGAAGGTGGGGTGGGGAGAGAGTTTCACATATCCTGCCTCTTGCACTTAGCCCCCCATGATGACATTTAAAGGCCATGGCACTTTGCCACCATGCCCAGCAAAAATGTTAGGGATTCACCATGGTTTGTTTAAAGGGGAGCAAGCAACAGGGAGTGGGAAGCAATCAGTTCCTGAGGAGTAAGTAACACCGCCTTGGGCCTAGCCGGAAGGGAGAGAGCTGCTTTGCTGCCTGTCAATTCTCTCTGAGGGCTGCAGGCTGACAAGCCATTCCATCCAGGTCCATCCTGACCATTTTCAAGTGGAATTGGAGGGGAGGGGGGGTAGAAACTGGGACCTCTTGGAGATTCCCAGTGAGGCCATGAATGAAATCTGACAAACTGAAGTACCAGTAAATTATGAAACCAATTTACCCAACTGTTGTTCTGTTTCAAAACATTAGGGAAGTTTTAAGGTCAGGACAAGCCCTGGACTTCCAAACTGATGCCACCCCAGGGAGGCCTTTCTCTCTAATAACCATTTGATTTCTAATGACAAGGAAATCAACCATAAAACTGGACTAAAGATCTTGCCTCTGGGTCAAGGTTATATGAGATAATCTCGTTCCCTTTGCTGTCTCCTTTTTACTAACAGTCACGTGGTCCTGTTTAGGACAGTGTTTCTCAACCTTGACAGCTTGAAGATGTGTGGATAGCCAGCAGCGGGAATTTGGGGAGTTGAAGTCCACACATCTACAAGCTGCCAAGGTTGAGAAACACTGATTTAATATCATTACCTAATTGGGAAGGTCATTTTGATTGATTAATTGATTGATTGATTGATTGAACATTATTTGCTGCTTAACTCCAATAGATTCTAGGCAGTTTTAATAGTTTTACAGTATTTTCAGTGCTGCACCCATCAATTTCCTGGGCTGTTTGTAACAAGTTGACCGACTCTTATTATTTATTTATTATTTTTTTTATTAATGGGCAACCTTTCTAGAAAAATGAAATTGGCCAGGAGTGTCTATGGAAATGCATGTCAAAAAAAAAAAAGAGGTCACAATGGTAGCACAACCATGTGATGGAAGCCTTGCCTCATTTTAACATACAGCCAACTCGAGTTGAGTGCGCTTCAGTTGTGAACTGGGCAAAAACCTCTTAGCAGGAATGTACTTTTGATAGCTACTGTAAAATAGTTGATGCCAGTGAATTCTGTATGACTTGTGTCTTAAATTCTTTGGGCTCTCTCTAACATGTTTTTCTGCTGAGCTCACACAAATATATATCTACATAGTGTATCTAAAAACACCCAGAAGTTACTCCCCCTAGGTGAAGGGCTCCTGGCCAAATTAGTGCTATCCACCAGTTCTTGAGCCAGTTGAAAAATATGTTGGCATAAATTTTGTTGCCCTTATGGGCAATCTATAAGGAGTTCAGCAAACTAAGCTGCCTTTTGTTACTGCTGCCAAGTTAAGGAAAGGATTATGTCTACCCCATTAGGTAAAACTACTCTATTGAGATTGGCCATAATAACCGATTGTTGCAAATCTGTGCCTCCTCCCCCTTCTTATACTCCAGTGATTTAGGGTGCTGTCTGCCTGAGCCACATCCCAACGTTATCTCTTTCTGGACTTAAAAAATATTCTATCCCCTTTTGCCTGGGTAACAGTTTCTGCCTATTTTTGCAAAGGTCTTCTTCCTTACTCTCTATAATTGATAAATGTTTCATTTCTTACTCAGCTTGATTTGCCTGCTGAAAAACAACTACTAATCACTCTTCGAATATGGGAAAGGGTGACTTTAACAGATGTTTGGGATAGCAGATTTAGTCACCTGTGAAATTCTGATTCGCCAGTGACAAAACTAAGAGGGAGATACAGAGTAAAGTAGAAGGAACTCTTCCTACGCTCCTGCTCTTTCATCTCTTCCTCTGTACTTAACCATCAGGTTATTTGAAGAAACAGGTCTAGCCTTCCACTAAACCCATGTTCAAAATTAGTTCTAGTAACCTAGAACTGAGGAGAAATTTCCTGACACTTAGAACAATTAATCAGTGGAACAACCGGAAAGATCTCAAGACGTGGCTCTTGGAGCAAGCAGGCCTGGACTGAGGGGTGGGGTTTTAACCTGATTTTAACCGTTTGTCAGGGCGTGTTGGGTTTAATTTATTTTAATGTTTTTACTGTGTGTTTTTAATGCCCTGTACACCGCCCTGAGTCCCTTGGGAGAAGGGCGGTATATAAGTTTAATTAATAATAATAATAAAAAAAACCTTGCCTCCAGAAGCTGTAAACGCTCCAACACCAGAAGTTTTTAAGAAGAGATTGGACAACCATTTGTCTGAAATGCTGTAAGGTTTCCTACCTGAGCAAAGAGTTTGATTAGAAGACCTCCAAGGTATCTTCCAACTCTTGTTATTCTATTGTATTATTTTGGTTGGCAATAGAGGGTGCAGGCCAAAGCAGGCAGGAGTAATAGAAAACAAGCGAGTTCCACCTTGTTTAGTGCAGTAAAAGGATAGCAGTGGCAGCAATGAGTGATAAGAGAACCCAGTTGTGATTTTACAGCTGGCAACATCTGGAAGTAGCCTAAGAATAGATAAAATGAGCATATGTACTAGAGTTAGAATTGGCTTGCCCATAACAAGTTATCTCTGTGGCACTCAGTGCTGTCAGATAGAAAATGAATAGGCAAAATAATGCACCAGCATCACTATGGGGGCACTTGTGCAGCTGAAGTCCATTGCACAAATAGTCCTGGGAACAGCAGCTCCACTGAACAAAACCTAGGGCCGTTGCACAGAGAGACCCATAGTATTCAGAGCAAATCAAAGTTTAAAAAGTATGGGTGAGCAATCCCATGTTAGCCAAAGCAACATAAATTGTTGCTAAAACACATTGTAAGCCGCCCTGAGTCTTCGGAGAAGGGCGGGATATAAATAGGATTAAAATAAAAAAAAATAAAAATAAAGCTCATGTTGCATTGAATAGTAACAGCTAATAACACACATTTGTCAGAACCCGGCCTTGTTTTTCCCTCTGCAGGTCAGGGTTAGCTCCATCCCCTGACTGGGTCAGCAACCAAATAGGCAGCAAAGCGTGCCAGACCATTTTCACAGCAGTGAAGGATGACTTCAAGCTGCCTTATTATGGGCTGGGCGCGAGACTGATTCTGTTCTAGTGGCTAGGAGCACTACTCAGCCGTCACTGAAGCGATATGATTATTGTCATTTTGGTAGAAACACAGTTAGATGGGTGGCTGTAGAGCAGTGCATACAGTACGCTGGCTGGGAAAGCCTGAGTGTTGAAGTCTACACGTCTTGAAGTTGCCAAGGTTGAGGAGCACTGCTGTGGAAGGAGCTATAAATTGCTAGGACAGCAATGTCAGTTAGATACAGAGGGGAAATGTTACAGAGAAGTATCTGTGCCATGTTTAGTGCCCAAAGCCACTTTTTATCACGCTCATTTCCCATTAAATACATGGATGGAAGTTGGTGAGCATTCAAATGCTCACCAAGTGTGATGCAGTTTATCTTTTTCAAATTAGAAGAAGTTTTCTAGAAGCTGGTACCTTCTATGACTTGATGTCCTTTTTAGGAATCAGTAAAAATCTAGGGATGCGGTGGCTCAGTGGTTAAGACGCTGAGCTTGTTGATCAGAAAGGTCGGCAGTTCAGTGGTTCAAATCCTGAGTGCTGCATAATGGAGTGAGATCCCGTTATTTGTCCCAGCTTCTGCCAACTTAGCAGTTTGAAAGCATGTAAAAAATGCAAGTAGAAGAATAGGGACCACCTTTGGTGGGAAGGTAACAGCGTTCCGTGTGCCTTCGGGGTTTAGTCATGCCGGCCACATGACCACGGAGACGTCTTCGGACAGCGCTGGCTCTTTGGCTTGGAAACGGAGATGAGCACCGCCCCCTAGAGTCAGGAACGACTAGCACATATGTGCGAGGGGAACCTTTACCTTTAAAAATCTACATTCACAATCTGATTTCCCGTGTTGCATTTTTTTTTCCTCTGAAGCAAACTACCTTGCAGGAACTTCCCATGCAGGATGTCATACTGATCTGATCATTGTGGATTAAAGCAAAGAAGCAACATCAAATTATTTCTCAGACCTGACTGTACTTAGAAAATATCTCCAGTCCCAAATATATCCAAGTCACTCAGTTGTAGAAAAGAGATAAATACAGTCTTAAGGATCCCTAATATGGGGTTGACACGCTCCAGATACATAACCCCTTAATATTTATGTCTGATTGAAATTTCCTTCAGTGCGGAATCATAGAGGTGATGAGACCTGTTTATATAATTTTCAGCAAATTTTCCAACTGTATGTGTTATCCATATTTTCCAATCACTGTGCACATTGAGCAGCATTAGCAAAAATTACCAGAAGTCATTTTAAGCTGTTATTGAATCATTTTAGAGTCTTTCCTTCAGGTCATGGTTATATAAAAAAATACCGCATGGATAGTGCCTTATCCATAATTACTATGAAGCTCTTTTTAGGATTTTTCTGTTTTGTTTGGTATGGGAACCAGTCTAACCCACTTGTATTCTATAAATTAGACCTAGTTAGAATTTAGGTAAGAGAAGACTAGGAAATGACTAAACCAGTCAACTTTGTTGTCCTGAGAACAATGTAGCCCTGTCCAGGTGGCCATCGGCTCAGTGTTAAAGTGACTTTATCCACAATATGCTTATTATTAATGTTCTGCAAAAGCATTATGTTCAAAGAATAAATTATGAAAAGGCAAATGGTAAATAGATATTGAATACCCAAGCTCCACCTCCCGATTCCCCTAATTTTAACCAAATCATGGACAACTGTGGTCACCAAAGGTTAGGGGCTACACTTCGTTCTTAATATCTGTCTGCTGTCTTCTGTTTCCCTTGCCACCACAATAATTTGAACAAACTGGAGAGAAGGATTTCTCTCTATCTCTCTATCAACATGGTGACTAGAAAAGGTTTTCTTGAATGAGTTTTAAAGATGTATAATAACTGGAAGATACTAGGGGGCAGCATACCAATTGTTTGGATCAGGGTTTGAAGGAAAAACCCTCATCTTGTACCAAATCACCAGCTAAAAGTTAGAAATGTAAGTTGAGGTTGGGAAAGGTCTTGAATATATATATATATATATAAACGGATATGTCTCTGTGTGTAAGTTCCAGCATTAATCTGGAATGTCTCAAGCAATTTCATCCAAACTTGGTACACAGATGACTTATTTTCTGGAAACAAATACTGTGGGGGTAAGACACCCCAACACCCCTCGGAGGGGGGGGTGTTCTGACCCCTGGTGGTGTATTTTCCATGAAAATACAGCCTACAGTGCAGTGAAGTTGCCATGGTAACGTCTTGACAGTACTCCACAAGGGGGTTTAATAATGGGGCCTGCCTGTACCACTACAAGACTGACACAACGTATGTCATGCAGATCACATGAGATGATATTTCTTGATGCTTCTGGGGGCACAGGGAAAATATTTTTAACTAATTTAATTGTCACCAAAATCAGGGCTCAGGGAGAAGTTGCTCTTGCCATCACCTCTTCAGGAATTGTAAAGACATTAATGGAAGGAGGGAGGACAGCCCATTCCACACTTAGGTTGCCACTTCACATTGTCATTCCTGTCTAAAGGATTGGGTAAATAAATACCCGGGCAATGCTGGGTTATTGGCTAGTATCTCTGAAAATACACTGTGTCCCCTTGAGGGAACTGACGCTGTTTTAAAGACCAGAACTGTCTACCTACGTGCCGTGTTATGTACATTTATAAATAAAGTGCTAATACAAAGTTACTCAAGCCTACAGTTCTTTCCTCTCACCAAACCTCCCTTATTCTGTAACAAAAAATGCAACCCTCCAGCAGAAGGACTAGCCGTTCTGATGGTTCATTACCTGCCGCTAGGTGGTTTCAAAACAGATGCTAGTACTATTTTAGTATTACTACTGGGAGACCTGACCTGCGCCTGCATGTATCTTCTCAAACTATTTAGTGGATTCTTGAATCATCCTGAAGCAAAGAAAAAAACGGCTCTGAATACCAGCTCCTGTAAAACAGCAGGAGCAGCTTATTATCTTGGCTGGCCTTCCCAGAGATACTTGTTGACTAATCATGGGAAAGAAAGGTTATTCTCCTTATTCATTTATCCAGGTGTATATTTCCATTTCCCTGCACCAGAGTTTGATACTATTTTAGGAGGGTGGTGGGTAATAAGATTTTAAGCAAGGTCCATGTTCATGGTAAGACCTGGCTTAATATCTATGGAGATTCTCAGTCATCCAGGTCAGGGTTGTCCCAAAGGCGCTTTTTGTAAAGGCAAATCGACTTTGTTTTTCCTTGAAGACGTTTCGCTTCTCATCCAAGAAGCTTCTTCAGTTCTGACTGAGTGGTGGGGAATGGCAGGATTTATATTCGTTGCAGTCATCTGGTCATTAGTACTCTTTCTGAGAGTTACTGAGGCCAGTTAGAGATTTATATGTGCCCTGAGGGATTCCAAGAAGATTCCACACCCATTTACACTGTTCAGGTGACTCTCCGGGCTCAGGTAATCCCAAGGGCACAAATAAACCTCCAAATGGTCTCAACAACCCTCAGAAGATAGTGATAGTGATAACATCCAAATGCTGGATCGTGGCTTATTTCTAGGCACATGAGAGGAAAAGGGGGGGACAGAAGTCCTTTGAAAAATTGAATCCCTGGTCAGACAATATGCTCCTGAATGCAAGCAGAGTGCCGAAAGATGTTAAGTAAGTAATAGAAGGCCCTGTTTAAAAACATCTTTGAACTGCAGTTGCTTTGGATTGTAGTCCCTTAAGACCTCTAAGCGGCTCTAAGAAGAGCAACTACTGTCAAAGCCATTTCAGAGCATTTGTTTTTGACAGCATTTCTGGTAGGAAGGACTGATCTTCAGAAGAATTTAAAGATGAATCAATGGAAACTGGATGTATATTTTTACCTGCAGACTTACTGGTGCACCCTGCAGAAAAAGTGTAATACAGATTTTCTACTGAAACTGATTCTCTGCCCTTCTAGACCTCTGTTCTTCTAGACTAGTGTTTTTCAACCTCAGTTACTAAAATGTGTGGACTTCAACTCCCAGACTTCAACTCTCTTAAAGTTGCCGAGGTTAAAAAACACTGTTGGTGGAATTCTGGAAGTTGGCATCCACGCGCAATTTAAAGTCACTGAGATTGAGAAACACTGGTCTAGATCAACTTGACAATGACAAGTTACCAGGACTGCAGATTGACTGGCGAGTGCAGGAGTGGACTGCAACATGGAGGAAGGACTTCTAGGATAACATGCAGAGGTGGTATTCAGCCAGTTCCAATAGGTTCTGGAAAACTGGTAGCGATAATTTTGAGAACCTACAAATACCAGCACAGAACTGGTAGTAAAAATATTTGAATCCCACCACTGATAACATGGCATCCGAAGTTTTCTAAAACAGTCTAATAGCAGTAGACAGAACAATGAGGATAACTTTATCACCATTGTAGGGCTGGACATAGCTTTATGTATATTTATAGGCTAGCTTTAGGGACAATTCAATTATTTTTAAAATAAAATTATTACTGCAGTCATTAAAACACATTAAAAACAACAACAACAACAAGGAATATGAAACCCATAAGAGACATATTGGCAGTTATAACAATCTCAGTCCTATAAACATACAGGTAGTTCTCGACTTACAACAGTTTGTTTAATGACTGTTTAAAGTTGCAGCAGGACTGAAAACAGTGACGTCCATTTTTCAGTTACAATCTTTGCAGCATCCCCATGATCATGTGATCAAAATTCAGATGCCTAGCAAGTGGCATATATTTATGATCATTGCTGTGTCCCAAGGTCACATGATCCCCTTTTGCGACCTTCTGACAAGCAAAGTCAATGGGGAAGCCAGATTCACTTAA
>JANHFR010007431.1:112130-124249 GCA_032468015.1 Mimophis mahfalensis | reverse complement strand
TGTGTTTAATTTGTTTTTAATTATTTATATTGGTCTCTTTTTTAACATGTAAGCCGCCCCGAGTCCTTCGGGAGAGAAGCGGCATATAAATTTGATTAAATAAATAAACAAACAAACAAACAAACAAACTAAAGGGCTAAAAACTCAGGAGATTGCAGAAATGCTACATTCCTACACTTACATATAAATAATTCTGCTCAATTCTGAGGTCTTTTGGATGCCATGTGGGTGATTACATGTACATGTTTCATGCTGGCAAGAGGCACTGTGTTGTGCTCAAGGTTTTCAAAATTGTTAATTACAACATAATAGTTTGCATCTAAGAAAAAGTAACAATCTGCTAATGTATAAACATAGATTAATGGGGATAGAAAAAAACACAATGTACTGTACTCTTCCACAAACTCATTCCTGTCCCCCACCACTTACTCTCAAAGAGAAGAAAATGCCAATATAATTGTGATGAAATAGTAGGCTACTCGCCTTTTGCCGATGTGGAAAAATGTTTTGTCTGGACACTTTTGTATAGGAAAGAAGAGGAGAAAGCTAAATGCACTTGGAAAGAAAGGCAAGGCAAGAGAGGCCCTTCCTTTGAGAAGGGACTTCGGTGGCTCTTGAGTCAAAGTAAATTATGTAAACAAACATGCGTTCTGTATCTCTAAATTGGATACCTCATATTATCCATTCAAATAAAATTATTAAAGTTTTTAACTTTTTAGGAACTGGTGATCTGAGTCAATAAGGCACAGAAGATAACACCCCCCCAACCCATCCCCCCACTTGCTATGCAACCAATCAAGAGAAGAGCAAAGAGAGAAAATTAACGTTAGTATAAGAACTTTAAATGGATTATTTTGGAGTGGTGGCAGCATGACTTGAAAGTAGAGCTCCCAAATTACACTTCTATAATCCAATTCCGCCATGGTGCTAGTGATATGTTTAAAAAAATTGTGTTTTCCAAAAATCAGATTCGGGTCTGTTAGTATCTTTTTTCCCAATGCAGCTTCTTACAGCTGCTTGTATATTAATATATGGGTGGCTATCTATCTAGTTTTAACCTCTCCAAGTAGCTCTTTTAACACTTTCAGTGCTCCTCCTCCCTTTCTCTTAAGAGCCAATCAAAAGCATCTGACATGCTCACAAGCAGCCATCTCATTAGCTTCTTCCACTGTTTCTTTACAACTGGTATTTTGAGACATGAATACCGCCAATTTACGGGTAGCATCAAGTTTCAGAGCTGATAGCCCTTGACAGTCCTGATTTCCATGAATTTATTCAATCCCCTAAAGCAGTAGTTCTCAACCTGTGGGTTGGGACCCCTTTGGAGGTCGAACGACCCTTTCACAGGGGTTGCCTAAGACCATCAGAAAATACATATTTGAATACAAATAGAGGTGTATATGAAAATAATTTTATGGTTGGGGGTCACCACAACATAAGGAACTGTATTAAAGGGTCGCAGCATTAGGAAGGTTGAGAACCACTGCTCTAAAGCCACCCAAATTAGTGGCCATCACTGGATGCTGTGTAAGGAATCCACAGGTTAATTAATATAGTATGGAAGAAAGTATATAACTCATATAAAGAGGATTCCACAATGACTGGTGCCAAATTACTGTTTAATTTAAGATTTTAATTAAGAAAAATTAAACTACAAACCCTAAAAACATTCTAATACCAGATATAACCAGTACTGATTAAATCTACAGTTGTCATATTTCTTCATTCTTTTTTTTACAATTCTGCTTTAACTGCTTCAAGCTGCAACTGTATGGAAGAGATATACAAGTAAATGACGTAAACTATTTAATAGTTTAGTTTAGTAGTCTATACAGGTAGTCCTTGGTTACTGACATCAACTGGAACTGGAGTAGACACTGCTAAACGAAACAATCACAAAGTGCAGTCTCATGTGACAGTGCTGCTTAGCAATGGCAATTCCAGCACTTGCAACTGCCGTTGTTAAGCAAGGATGTCATGTGTATTTGCAACCTCCTGCTGGCTTCTTCATTGATTTGACTTGTTGGAAACTGACCAGGAAGGCTGCAAAAGGCAACCACATCACCATGAGGATGTCGTGACAGCAAAAAATCCTCAGACTGGTGGTTAACTACCACTCGTTTAATGCTGTTGCAAGTTTGAGCAGTTGCTGAACGAGTGGTTTTTAAGCAAGGGATGCCTGTACAGCAGTAGTTCTCAATCTGTGGGTCGGGACCCCTTTGGGGGTCAAACGACCCTTTCACAGGGGTCGCCTCAGACCATCGGAAAACACATATTTCAATACAAATACAGGTGTATGTGAAAATAATTTTATGGTTGGGGTCACCACAACCTGAGGAACGGTATTAAAGGGTCACGGCATTAGGAAGGTTGAGAACCACTGCTGTACAGTCACGACTCTGTCACATTTTCTCCTTACCATATTTCTTCATTTAGTGGGGGGAAAAAACTCTTGCCACCGTTGGCTTCTCTATTTATGTGGGTGGAAAGCTACAGGAAAGCTAGGCCTTAGTATGGGGGTGTCAAACTCAAGGCCGTGGGCCGAATCTGGCCCACAAGGCTGCCCTGGAAACAGCGAAGGACTGGCCTGCAGTGCCTCTGTCAGATAAAACGGAGCCTGGGAGAGCCGCGTGCAGCCCCCCCCCCCCAATTCTCACTGACAGGGCAGCAGGAGGCAGTCGTGGCCAAAAACAGAGCTCGGGAGTCCTTTTTTGCTGGCAGAGTGCTTGGGATCACACACACACACACACACACACACACACACGATGTCAAGCTGGCCACCACCACCTCCAATTCAAACACAACCCTGATGCGGCCCTCAATGAAATTGAGTTTGACACCCCTGCCTTAGTAGAAAGAGTAACCAAAGCCTTTTTTTTTTTTTAAATCAAACTGTTTCTGGGAGAAGTCAGAAAACAAGAAAGAGGAAATGCAGGGCAGGAAAGACAAAGAGGCGGCAAAGGTAGCAACAGAAGCAGCAGCAGCAGCAGCGACTGAAGGAGACTCCCGGGGAGTCCAAGCAAGTCAGAGAGCTACCTTTGGTGACCACTCTCCTCCTTCCCTTAACTGAGCAGAGTTTTTTAGAGGCTCTATGGGCACGGGCAGGCTGAGGCGCTTGGGTGAGGTGCACAGGAAATCCAGGGACTGACATCAGAAAGGCCATCATGCCTACAAGGGACATGAGACAGTCATGCACAAGGCAGGTGAGGGAGAAGGGGTGGAAAGAAAATTTGCATCATACCATTTGTAAGATTAAAAAAAAGGAACCCTTTTGCTCTCGATTCAAGAACCTCTGATTCGATGCTAATTGCAAAAACAAGTGACAAAGCGAACCCCAAAGGAAAGCAAGCAACACGTTACAGGGGGTGGCGGTGGGTTGTTTTGAGGCAAGGGAAAACGGACACAATGGAAAGCTTTTTCTTTTCTTTCTTCAGTTTGGAAGAGACAAGGATGGGGGCAAAGCCACACAGCTGCCTGCTTCAGAATAGCGTTTCAACTCTTTTCTTTCTGCTTGAGGAAAACAGAATAACGTCCTGTGTTCAATTTAGAATTAAAGCTGTTTATAAATGCAGACTTTAGGAACCCCAACGTTTACTTGACTTCCATAGTGCTGCACACTGACATCACCTAAGACAAAAACTTCTTTCCCTTAAGAAAGCTAATATATGATATTATATTGTTATACAACAGTGTAATTAGAACGTTAGTATGCAATGTGGAAAAACAGAAACTGTGGACCCTCAAATTTATACAATAGCCATTTTCATTCCCCCTCACCTCCCTGTGGCATAATTTTACTTTCAAACTTTTTCTGACTCCTAAAGCTTGCTAAAAATTGTTAGTGCATTTCCCAGTCATTTTGAGCCCATCAAAAGTATAAGCTAAGTGACGTAACATAATTTTAACAGAATCACCTCTAAGGACCTCCAGAAAAGCAGCAACCGAGTCCCAAAGGGGATTTTAAATTGTTTTAATTCTTCGGATTTTTAGACTTTAGCCATACATTTAATTAGATTTTGATTATATTTTAACTTTTGTATTTGTGTTTTATCTGGCTGTAAAACACCATGAGTCCGCAAGAAGGGCAGTATAAAAATCAATCAATCAATCAATCAATCAATCAATCAATCAAATAAATAAATAAATAAAATCCTGTTCATTGCAACCTTTGCCCTGCCAAAATTTTTCTGAAGGACTCCCCATCACCAAAAAGTTGCCTATCCCTAGTGCAGTGATGGTGAACCTATGGCACGTGTGTCCAAAGTGGCACGCGGAGCCATGTTGCCCGGCACGCGAGCTATCCCCTCTCCCCACGCCTGTGCACGTTCTCCCAAGCCCCAAAATGCCAAAAAACCCTCAAAATTTCAGCATTTTTGGGGCTTGAGAGGGCGTGCGCACGAGTGTGGGGGTGGGGCATAGTGGGTGGCATCCCCTCCACCCCTCTGCTCATGCGCACCCCCCCAGCCCCCAAAATGCCAAAAACCCGTGAATTTAACATTACTGTTTGTGTTTTTTCAGCGTTTTGGGGGCTTGGGGGGGGGTGCGTGCATGTGCGGGGGGGCAGAGGAATCCCCTTTGGGCCCCCCCACACCTGCGCTCTCTTCCAAGTCCCCAGACGTCAAAAAAAAAAACCTCCACAAAAATCATGGTTTTTTTGGTGTTTTGGGGGCTTGGGAGAGCATGCACATGCGCAGGGGAGGGGCATAGCGCGCACTATGCCCCCCGCACACGTTTTCCCAAGCCCAAACAAACAGGAAGTGGCATGTGGGTGGCCACACCCACTCCCCCCCCTTTCTTGGCACTCGGTGCCAAAAAGGTTCGCCATCACTGCCTTAGTGTTTATAACATTATTGACTGAATCACAATAAACCACAGAGTTTTGTCGTATTACATGCTATGGGCAACCAATTCATCACAGAACGACCTTTCATCACAAACAAGCCAGAAATGCAATAGCAAAGAAACACACTGGGGAGGCTGCAAAACCAATCAAAAACCAACCTCCTTTTATGTTTCTGAAATGTAGCCCCATGTACACTGCTGGTGCCTAGTCCCCGCTTCAACTCATTCAATCACTCAGTCAGTCTTTCTGTAACCTGCATGCATGTTAGTGGATGTTACAGTACAATGAGAAATATTATACAGATATTTAAGGCAATTCTAAATTGCTGACATAAAGCTATATGACATTCTTTTTACATGGGAGTGTAGGAAAATCATGGAATTCAGCTATGCTTCCCAGGGAACTTCATTTTTCTTTCAAAATTTCACATCCATTATTTTATGGATGTAAAAATATTTAGGAAAGCATCTGGGCAATGTCTACAAGCATTGCAGAAACCTTGATTGGGAGTTAAGTAAGGTTTCCAAGGACCTTGGCCAAGGCTACAATGACTTCAACTGCTCTTTGGTCAACTTCCCAATGTAAACCTGCCAACTATACAGCAAAAATTATAATTAGAGAAAGTGAATGGTTAACTGGGAAAATGGGCTTTTGGGCAGAATTCCAAAACTGTTTTTTGTTGTGAAACAGATATTGATTGCTGGTGGAGCTGAAGACAAGGAATGAAATAAAAAGGTGAGAAAAGGATAAATAGGTAGACTAGACCAGTGGTCACCAACTGGTGGTCTGTGGGCCACTAGTGGCATGCGAGAATATTTGGGGGTCTGCAGAAAAATTATCTGCATTTTTTATATTGTACTAAATCAGGGGTCCTCAAACTACAACCCCTGGGTCATATACGTGCAATGAACGATTGTGTTGCTGTAGAGTGTCTCCACCCTTGGGGCCTTTTTGTGTAGGTCAGAGGCAGCATAAATTCTGACTTAGGGTCTGCTTCAGCCTCCAGGCACAGGGCTTCGGACGAAGGCTGGAGGGAAGTGCCACTGGTAGCAAAGAGCCGGAGGGCCTTACTCCAGTGGGACTGCAACATGGCCTGGAACTGGCAGACCATCTCAGCCCACTGAGCCTCCAGGCACCAGTTCCTCGCTTTGTATTCCCGCAGGTCTTCCCTCTGCTTGGAAAGCCTATGCTCATAGTCCTCAATGAGGTGCTTCTGCTGAGCCTCCTTCTCAGACAGATCCAATTTGAACTGAGCCAGCTGTTTTGCCAACTTTTTCTCGTGGTGGCTGTTTGGCTCCAATTGCTTCCTGTCGGGGCCCTAAGGACCTCGGCTGGGTAGATGAACAGTAGTGGAATGAGTAGAGGCTGACGAGGCGCCCCTTGATGTGACATTGAGTTCGCCATGGCCACCCAGTCACATGACCATCTAGCCATACCCACCCAGCCAGACACTGGGCAGCTATTAGTTGTCCACGGTATTTAAAATTATGAATTTAGTGGTCCCTGATGTCTGAAAGGATGGTGACCCCTGGATTAGACAGAGCATCACTATTTTGGAATGCAGCTGTCTTTATAGCTTTGTGCTCAGAGGTCAACCTGTGTTTTTATAATTATAACTATAATTTTATAATTATAATATTCCTTCCTGCAAAAGTAATACAGCATAAAGAAATTTGAGGGAACTGGTCTAAAATACTTTGTGGTTATATTATAAAACAATTCTAATCCCTTCTGTGGATCTTATTCTAAAAACCCATGAGTGAGAAGCACTCTATTATCCAAGTTAATAACAGAACACTCCCTGTACTGACTGAAGCCCTTCCTCCCCTCCTTTGTGAGAAATGAGTGAGCTTCTTTGTAATAGGTTAGCTGCAAAAAGCTTGTTCATATGTAAAATCTGCCTGATTGCTGAGAACCAGAGCATACTTCGCATTTCTTCAGGACATAATCTGCTGTATATGCTAAAACAAAGAAAATCAACAGTGTTGTTTAAGGGCAAGCTTCCATAAATGCTGCAGTCTGCTCTCTGCATTAAAACAAGTAAACCGGGAACAGTTAAATTTTGTAGCTGCCATGTACTATCAATTGTAATTTGTATACCTTTACTTTCTATTTGGCCTAGTGAGAAGGAAACCTATGTGCTTTCCCATAGGCATTAGGTGTTTTATTCAGGCACCATTTCAGTTTTTCTCACTGAAGACTGTCCTCAACTCTAAAAATCGTAAACATGCTCTTTACGTGAATGCGAAGATTCCTAGGATGTTGGTTTCATTACCACATATTAAATTTCCTACTAAATTTAGATCATCTAGCATTTTAAAACAATTGCTAGAGCTGCTTAATCAGCTTCTGAATCAGTCCTCATAGGAGGGGTATTGCATAAGAGGCTGCAATCAGATAGACTGGAATTTGGTATATTCATATGCTAAGTGGGAAGAGCTTAAGAACAGTCAAAATACTAAGCCTAAAACAGTTCCTATAATATTGCTTTATTAATTATCAAATATTTGGACCTTTTCTGGGTCTGAAGACTCTTGACCTGATTCCTCATCAGAAGGTTGGATTAAAACCTTCTGATGTTATAGACCTATAATTCTATAAAATAGGGAGTTACTTTCCAAATATTTATAGGTTATACCATGCACTTGGAGCAGTAAAGGTGGGTGTGAGAATCTAGGAATCTCAGTCACAAAAAACAAGGCTTCTCTGTATTAGAAAACAACTTTATCAAAGCAAGAGAAAGGTCATTAGCAATAAAAGCAGAAAGACAAGAATATGTAGCCATAAAGTTCCTGTTTTTATTGTTTATGGTTATTTCAAGTTACGGGATTTTACGTAGTAAAGACTGCAGAATTTAAGGCAGACTCCAGCTACAGTGAAAAAGCACATTAAACCATAATCGCTATGAGATTTACAGAAATTATGGCTTCTCCCTTGATCATCTGATCTGATGAGGATATAAAAAGGAAATATATGCAGCAGCTCAAAACAGGAAAAAGAAGGCAAAGAAGAATGTGACACCAAGGGCCAAGAACATCCTTTTATCACAACCAGTGCTCCCCTTCCCCTTTGTTTGTGGGATTCTTGCTGTGTTAAAACAAAGGGATTCCACAGATTGAAAGAAGTCTCTTTATGAGGATTTGTTTTACATATCTAACACTGGATTTTCTAATATTAGAAAATGCTTTTTGGCTGTGGAAAATCCCAGATTAATTAAAAAGCCCAGGACAGGAATGCAAATCCCGAGTAAATGAATCAGGAGCAAATGAAGTCCTTTTGCCTCAAGCTTGTCCACTGTGTCAAACGTCAGTTTATAGTAGGGTGTTTTTATGTAAATACTATGTTCAATCCCCAGACTTTCAAGTTAAAGGACTGGGAAAGATCCTTCCTAAAACAAAACTGTGGTGAGAAAGACTAATTTACCATTTTAGAATAAGCAATTGGATGTGTGATTTATAGATTTGCAGGAACCAGTGAGTTGTTTATTATACCTCTGCACTGTCCATATCACCAAAAAGATTCTGGGCAGTTCATAGCATTATAGTAAAACAGTGTAAATACACAAATAAAAGCATACATTATAAACAATTAAAAACAAATTAACACAAGTAAAAATAAGGATCAAATTTAAAATTCAAAAGGACAAGTTAACAAAATAGTAACTGACTAGATACCATAGTTCAACTGTAGAGCACAGCCCTGCAATCTGAGTTCCTAGATATCTTCCAGGTAAAGAAAAGGGGCCCTGACTAGTAAGAGCAGATAAATGTATGCAAAATGATGGTCCAGTTCCTCTATATTGCAACCTTACAAATCCAAAGATCAGAGGATGGGGTTGTTTAATCAAAGCAGCTGTTGGAAATGCAGAATCCCTTAAGAAACAGATTCACCCAAAATGAAGACATTTTGTGAAGACTTTACCTCAGGTGAATCATTGCTTAAAAAAATATAGTCAGAAGGTATGCTGAACCAACAGGTAAATTACAAAAAAGTCAGACTTTGAACTGAGGCTATTAGTTTCCCAAAGGAAAACACTGTAGGATTGTGTGGAATGGGAGGGAAAAAAAAGACAGAGGGTCATTACCTGCCAGAGCTTCATTCACTTTGCTGGGCCTGGGCATGGTCACTGGTAACTTTGGTACGCTGAGGAGACAAAAGAAAATAAAGTTTTGGAAAAGATCATCAGGGCAGGCATAGAGAATCAGGACAAAACTGGACAGGACAAATTTTATGCACAGTGCTAAAAAAAAAAGTTCTTTATTGAGGCAACACATTTTGTCCCAAAGCTGGCTGAATTCTGAAACAAGCAGAATTTAGATAAACAAAATAACAGATCATAACCAAAAAAAAAAAAAAAGAGTTGGAAGGGACTCAGCAGGTCCTCAGTCCAACCTTCCACCCAAGTAAGAGACCTGCCTATACCATTCCAGAGAAGTGGCAGTCCAGTTTCTTCTTCTCCAGTGATGGAGCAGCCACAACTTCTAAATTATCCTGAACTGAGAAACTGGAGGTTTTATAGGGGAGGTAATTAGAGCGGCTCACAAACAGGATATGGACGATTAGACCCCACTGATCGCTATGAGCCGCCTCCAAATCCTCCCTGAAACTCCTGGAGAAAAGGACCAAGTAGTTCACACCAGCTATTTTACTCATGAGAAAACCTCTCTGCCACCTATTTCCCTCTCTGTCCCTTTCGTAGTCTGACTATGCTGAAGAGGCTAGATCCTTTTGGCAAAATGAGAACCTCTGGTAACGACTTTTAAACCTTTCTTATGAAAAGCGAGGCCAGAGATCTGGGAAAATGAAAGGAAAAGGGAGAAAGCAATGAATCCAGGCTTTTTGAGAAGGTCGATCCTTCTCCATCCTGGACGCAGGGTTTTCTCTCACCCACACACGCACATTAGAATAGCTTCCAGCCCAAAATATCTCAGCTGTTATACTGACCCCAGATTGCTATCCATCCATCCATCCATCCATCCTGTCGCTGCTTTTCTTACCAGCCTTCAGCCATCCTCTTGGAAACTTGGCGGGAAAAGTAGCGAGAGAAAGAGAAACCGAAAGCACGGACAAAAAAAAATGGCGGCTGCCCTCCTTCCTTGGGAGGGGAAACCCATTCTCCTTATTGGCTAATCACCATTTGACTTCCCCAGTTTTGTCTGTCTCCACCCATTACTTGGATAGGCAACCCAGCAGCCTTTTTTTTAAAAAAACTATTTCAGTGTCTGCCTGAACCTCCTAAAAGGCAATGAAACCCAGCCATTTTTCAGTTTGAGATTTTCAGCCGATATTGGATCACCTGCTTGAGGAATAGAATCGGCTTTTCAAAAGCATAAACCAGCAAGAGATTCGACTCTGCAGGGACTTGTCCAGGGTGTTGCCAGGAGCCAACCCTGACTCAAAACAGCACATAAATCACACAAAAGCTTACACAACTCCCCTGGTTTCTTAGCAGCCACCGATTTAAAAACAGTGCTAACTTTCAAGGCAGTTTATTTCCACCCTCAATACTTTTTCAATTTAAGAACGTTTTAAGGTTTTACTGTACATTCCAGCAGCATCTGCTTTTGACAAGAACTGTATCCAGTCCTTGCCAAATTCTGGGAGGGGCCAAGCAGGTGAGGGAGGATGACACAATCTCTAAAGCTCCTAATCACAACCATTCACTATCTGTAAAATGAAGAACTCCTTCAAGGTCAAAACAGGATAAACGAAGGAAAGAAATACTTCAGTTTTAATTAAAGGAAAAATACAGGTTTCACATGATTTGGGGGGTGGGGGTGGGAGATGAAGATTTAACTCAGTGGTTTGCTACTATCCCTGAGAGGAACATTAATTTAAACAAGCTTGAAGCAATTAAATCAGAGGTGTCCAACCTTGACAACTTTAAGACTGCATGGTTGGCCGGGGAATAACAATCACAATAGCATTTAGACTTATATACTGCTTTACAGCCCTCTCTAAGCTGTTTACAGAGTCAGCATATTACCCCCAACAATCTGGGTCCTCATTTGAGCCTGGTGGGATTCGAACAGCAAAATTGTAGGTAGCCAGCAGTCAGCAGAAGTAGCTGCAGTATGCACTCTAAGCACTGCGCCACCATGGCTCATTCTGGGAGTTGAAGTCCAAAAGTCTTAAAGTTGGACACCCCTAGTTAAATCTATGTTGCAGTCAGTCCCTGCTGCAACTGAATCTCTTGAGCCCATCCCCTAAGGGAATGCTCCACTTACAATTTGCCATTCATTATTCCAAATCAACTCCACCCACAGGAGCCAGGAATTGGGGCATCTTTTAGGATCAGATTTTGTCAATCTGATCTTATTTGTATTACCAGTTGGGTCTTAACCATCCAATCACCTACAGCTGAGTGGCAGTAAATTTTTACTGCATTCACAAATCTGTGCCCCCATATTGACCAACCACCAAATAATTAAATCCTGCTCCCTAAGTTTCAATATAGAGAGATCTCCCTAGTTTGACAATATCGTTTAATAAAAAAGAAATTGAAGGCAACGATCTGGGTCCTCATTTTACTGACCTCAGAAGGATGGAAGGCTGAGTCAACCTTGAGCTGGTGAAACTCAAACTGCTGGCAGCTGTCAGTCAGCAGAGTTAGCCTGCAATACAGCTTTGTAACAGCTGTACACCACAGTTTATAATATTCTTAGTACTGTATAGGTACAAAAATAGGTTTACAACCCTAATCACTTATTGAATCATATCTATATGTATCTATATATATAAAGCAGATTGTGTGTATGTATGTATGTGCTGTATATGCTCTTCAATGGCTGGACCAAACTTGGCATACAGATGACTTAACATCTGGCAACTCACTTAGCAACAGAAATTTGGGTTTAATTGTGGAACTAAGTTGAGGACTATCTGCATTTCCTGGTTTCATACATCATTATACAGTGGTCCCCCTACTTACGAGCTACTCAACAGCCGAATTTTTCGACTTATGAGGGGGGAAAGTGGCCGTGCCCTTACGAATTTTTTGATATCTGAGTGATAAATTGGAAAAAAAAACAGGGGCGTAGCAGCGGCAGTAGGCGCCACGCCGCTACCTCCGCCCGTGCTGCTACTGCCGCCCGCCTGTGCTACCGTCACCCGTACTACCGTTGCCCACCGCCTTCGCCTTCGCCGGCTAGCCCCCCCACAGCCTCAGGGGGGGTGGAGCAGATGCCGCCTGCTCTGTGCCGCCCCTCTTCCTGCCTGCGCACGCGTTCCCAAGCTCCCAAATCGCCAAAAACCCCGCGATGTTTTGATGGGGGTT
>JANHFR010007431.1:35699-49298 GCA_032468015.1 Mimophis mahfalensis | reverse complement strand
AAGATTGGCAGTTACTTGGAAGAAGTGTATGATAGGGATACAATATTTAAGGTTTTCTTTTCCTACACAACTTTCTATGCAGTCTGTGCGTATGTATATATACACACACATTCTTGTCCCATACAGAAAATACTTTGGGGCTGAGGTGCTGTAATTTCTTATCTCACTTTTAAATAATGGAAATGGCTTCAAGGAGCCAAGAGTGCTTTCTTCTCTTCTTGACTGCCGCGCCTAGAGAAAAAGAGCTCCTTTCTTCCTGCACGTGTCTGAAGGAGATTATTCCACCTTGGGTTAGATCTCATTATTAGCATCCCCACTGCATCTAAATGTCTTTGGCATGCGACCTTATTTAGTTTCTCCTGTAATCTGTGTTTTGTGTGTCTTTATAAAGTACTTGAAATAGCTCATTACTAAGTGAGGACGAGAATCTTATTTCTTGCAAACTTCCAGAGCAAATGCCCCACCCTGCTTAAGACTGGGAAGGAGAGAACCATATTCCTTTCTGTGCTGGAAAGGGAGCATACTCTTGCTATCTCTTGGACTGAAATTTCCCACTATTTCTGATCGTATACAAAGAAAGGGCTTTTCTTTTCTTTTCTAGAGGGGAATACCTTTCCCAAGTATTGTTTCCTCCATTCTGAAGCAATATCTCTTCCCTTTAAGAAAAAAAATGAGTACTCTGCCTTTACTCCTATTATGCAATGCAATCTTTGGAAGTTCAAAGGCTAATTCTCCATTTTAGAGAAATGGGACCCTCTTTGAAATAAATAGTATTTGGTTCCTCTAAACAGGCATTTTCAAATGCTGTTCTGAACTGAAGTTAGGTTTTTTCCCCTTGTTTCATAAAGTTGGCGTGTCACAGGCGGCTTTTGTAGTGAACCTTTATGTTTAACAGAATTACATTATAATTTCAATTGTAACCACCTTCCTCTACAATTTTTGCTTGTTCCTTGGTGGACTGATGAAACTATTCTGTTTTGCCTCATCATTGGGCCTAGTTAAAGTAGTCTCTTTTCTGCATGGGGGGGGGGAAGAGAAGGGGGGATTTTATGCTACTTATGTTTCAGTACTTTGAGGATAAGCTATACTACTGCTTTGCCCCTCCCTTTGTATCACCATATTGCAGAAATATGAGTAATCCTATGTTCTGTTGAGAGGGCATACCTAGTGGCATGGATGTTCTGTCTTTTTTCGCCTTTTGCTCCCCCTCTCTAATGCTTGGGCGGTGCCACTCCCTAGTAGTCTTTCCCAGTAATTCAGCTAGTATACCCACCCCCTAACTCCCACAAGCAGCCCCACCCACAATTGGCAACCAACTCATCCCTTAATCTGCTTCATGATAGACAGTGAACTAAGATTATGATTTTTGCTCAATAAAAGCATATTCTTCTTTTGAACTGTAAATCTTTAAATAATTCATTTTTCTATCCAGCACTCTTTGAAGGGGAGATTTGGATAACATAGGGAGAATTGCCAATTGAAAATTATCTTTGTACACTAATTAGTACTTAATTTCTTTCTTGGGGTATTTTTTTAATCCACTATAGTGCATGCTTTTCTTAAGCTTCTGATGATAGTGTTCTTTTCTTTTGTGGAATAACCTTCATATTTATATAGGCTGTCTTCAGAAGTGTTTATTTGAAGATTTGTTTAGAATTAAGCTAAAATGGATTAATTTTAGTACAGTTAATAGGTCATTGTAGAACAGAGCTCTTAAATACTGTAAACTGGAGGAATTTATTTCATTTTTTACAATCCAATAAATAAAAAAGAAATGTTTGATCTGATCTTGCAAACAAAGCAATCGTGGGAGGCAGTATCAAGTCATTCCAGAAGATTCTGCATTTGTCATATTGCAGAGAGGCTAGACTGGGTGGAGAGAGGGAGGGAGGGGTTGCTTTAAAGGGGAGAACAGTTCTTTATATTTGCCCTGTTAGTCAGGTCTGAGCCTTTAAGAGAAGCCAGCATGGCCTCTCACTGATGAATAGCGAATACTGATCTAGACTAGAATTGTCGCAGTCTGCCTAGGATGCTGCTCTTTATCTTATTGCACCATTTTGTCCTAACCTTGTGTTTGTCAAGGAAATAGAACTGCCAGAGCTTTTTTGAGAACAGAGGAAGATTCAGCTAGCAATATAAATGAGATGGAGATCCATATGTGGCATAGTGGTTCTCTGTTAATTTTGGGCAGACCATTTCTGCAATGTGGCTTGATGCCAATCAGTGCATACAGAGGAATCTCACTTAGAGCAGCTGAATGTGAGTCTTCAGTCCTGGGTTTTGCAACATAGGCATTATATTTTCTGACTTGATGCCTGATTTCTCCAATAGCTTTCCAAATTTCTTTTGTGTTCCCTGTGATTTCCTTAAGTATCAGCAATTTTGTGTGAAGTCTAATCTGTGTAAAATAATGGAAATATAATCTCCTACAGCATCCCACTGTTACAGAATTTCTTCAACAGTTAGCTTCTAAATCTTTAAAAGTGCCTGCTTGTTGCCCTCTATTAAGGCTAAGATAAAAAAAAATGAGCTATTACACTTAGAAATGACATTACAGATCTAATAGCCATATCATATCATCATCCTATCCCATTCCAGCTGTGTGCAGGACTTATGACCTCTCACTGATTTTCCACTGTAAGGCAATGATAACAATAGAGGCTGCAGTGCACCCAGGTGGTGATTGACTGCACATATAGCAATTTGTCTCAAATAATGCAGAAATAAGAATTACAATTAAACTGATATCTACAACCAAATACAGTGTTCTAGACTGTATCCTAAATGTGACTTGTGGTTTATCTCTTAAGCCAAGGATCTTCCAACTTGGCAAGTTTAAGACTTGTGGACTCCCAGAATTCCTGAGCTAATATGATTGGAAGAGGAATTCTGGGAGTTGAAGTCCACAAGTCTTAAAGCTGTCAAGTTTGAAGACCCCTGTCTTAATCTAATGAACTTCGATACCTGTAGTAAAGTACATTGAAGACTGACAAAAGGAAAACTTGACAATGGAGACATGCCAACATCATTAAACTATTAAGTGTAAAAAGAGGTTGGCATCAGATCAGTGGCTAGCAATTCAGTTCAGGATTAAGCAAGATATGAAAACAGTAATGCATTCTTCCTCTTTAAAAGCATGTGGCATTCAGAGGTATACTGCCTCTAATTTTAGAGGTTAAATATAACTATTATGGTGTGAAACAGTAAAACTCTTACGTATTGTGTATCAATATTCCTTTTCTGATTGTTCTATATGTAGCATGCACATAAGAGCACATTGTCCTACAAAACCTTGCTGCATCTTCACTTGGGTGATCTTGAAAGCCATTTTTAAAATAACTTGCTGAAATTAGGAGACTCCATGCAGGTGAAGTCCAACAGGATGTACTGACGGCATCTCTGAAATGGATGCTTTAACATGGAACTTGTTGATCAACTTCATAAGCTGTCATCCAACAACTTATTGTAGAATGTCTAGATCAGTAACCACTATTTATAACAAAGATGGAGCCCTCTTAACAATCTGTTTGAAGATAAAAGTGCTTGTCAATTCTCAGTTCATGGGAACTGCATAGTGCCTGGATATTTTTTTTTTGCAACACTTTTGGACCCCTGATTTATCAACTTCATCTTTATTATTTTGAATTCAGATTTCATATGGAAGGACATGGTAAGTTAAATAGTATGATTTTATTTTTAGCATCTGTTTGTAGTTATTGGGCCTTCTGGAACTTGAAAATAATGTATCTTAAATCAGCATTGAATGTTCTTAGTTAACAAAACTTAAATCACCCAATACGTGTTTTAACAAAGCATTACAAAATTATTTTGAACGTTTATGGAAAAGCTGCTAACAAATATTTTTTTATTTCTCTTCTTTAGAATGGGAAATATCTTGTAAACATTTTTGAATGTTTCTCTGTATCTAAGGGTCCAAAACTTAATAATAGCATTAGGGCACAGTGTGATGTTACAGGTGACCTTTAATATACTATTTACTGAAAAGGCTATCACTGTACAAAGATAGATTAGAAATCTGCCCTTTGCAACTACAGTGTTTCTGTTAGCTCAGGAATCAGTACATAGTAAATGGTGAGCTCTGTTTGATTAGTATTTAGATATTGTCATAATTATGGTGAGATAGTTTCTGATTTGAAAACTGTTAAATTTAATTAAAGGACCTGGAGGTAGTCAGCTGTTACAGAACTTAAAGATAGCAGGAGCAAGACATAATGCTGTTCTTCCATCATTTTTACCTGCCCCTAAATCCAGATAGTGTGTATGTAGATGGCTCATTGGCTGTCTGCTTGGCCAGATAATGTTTCCATATTAAAAAAAAAACACATAGTGATGGACTTTGAGATTTACTTCCCAGATTGTCTGACACTGAGTTAATGCGCAATAGATAATGTTAGAAGAAAGATGTAAACTGATGAAAATGGCCATTGCAAAATCAAATGGACTTTTACATGGCTTTTAAAAGGGCATTAGATTAATTATTGAGCTCCCTTTTTAGAAGCTAAGGAAGGGCACATAGCTGAGAGGGTTTGGATCTAAGGAATTAAACACAATGTGTGGGTTATTCTGCTTTTTAGTGTTGCATGATACTTTGCATGTTGATATTTTCTTAGAATAATGATACTGTGCTGTATGCCATTAAACCATTAATTAGTGTTAGTTGCCTTAAACAGTTCTTAAGGTATAATATAGTCTGATACACTTTTCTCAGAACTAACCTTTATTGAGCTAGGACCTTTATTTCCAATTTCAGGTAAGTATATAGGATTAAATCTTTAATTAAATCTTTAATTTTCTAATTACTCTCTTGTTTGTAAAGATTAATAACATACTGTTTTTTTTCTTATAGTAGGGACAGGTGTTCCATTTGGTGGGAGAAATAGCTTTAAATTATACTGTACAAGATCAGTTGAAATTGGCATTTTCAGCCAGTATGATGCTGTGGCTATATAATTGTATCTAATTTATTGCTGGCACTTGGCATAGAGAATCCTGTTTATTGTTGTCAGTGGTAAATAAGATCAGATTTTTTTTCATACTTGTACCTCTCAGGTACCCGTGTTGCAGATGTGTAGATTGTGGTATTTCAGTTTTAAGATAATAGGTCATCCACATTTCAGACAACATGTGAAGTTAAGGAAATTCAGCTTTTGCTTACATTTATATCTTGTGACATTTAATTTTCTCTTATTTTGTCATCCTCCAAAAAGAGGAAGAAGAAAAGTCTTCTGTTGGTATGTTAACTCAGGATTTCCAAGGTGAATAAGTTGGCTTGTACATAATTTCTATATGCCTGCCAGAAAGTGAGAGATGTCAGTGTAGAAGCTTTACACTCTCCCTAGAACCTGTATGCTTTAGAGATTTTTTCAATGGAAGAAAATATTTACTTCTAGAACCTTCTTCAATTTACATGTTTTCCTTTTTTCCTGATGACACCGCAGCAATGTAAGAGTGTAGTTTTGCAGGTTATGATAAATAATGTGCTATAGGGATGTGAACAACATGGAAAACATAGCTTGTTACAAAACCTGAACAAATCATTACTGTCTAAAAGTTGTGCTCGACCATTTTGGATCAGCAGAAATAAAATAGAAAAATAACAGTTTGCTTGTTTTAGGCTTCAACTAAAATAATATCCCTGAATTGTGGAGTAAGTAGGCAAGGCTAATGTGAGTTGCCTCATCTCTTCTCCCTTTGCTACCCATTGGTTGCCACCAAATCCCTGTTTCTCTGGCCTTCCCAACCTTACTGTTGCTGTTGTTGCACATACCATCTTTTCCATTTTGGCTTCTTCCTCCACTAGTAAAATTGAATTTTGTACAGTATCTGGAATAAAATGTTCTGTTTCATTCCATATTTGAACAGAAACATACCTGTTTCAGTTTAAGCCTATGTCACCAAATCCACTGTTACATGCAATGGACATTTTGCACTTTCGTTATGTATTGCAACAAGGCAATCTCCTTAGTTCCCAAATGAGAATTGTTGAGACTTTGTGATATTGTCAAATCTTTGTCCCAACAGAAATCTATGCTCACATGACTGCTAATGGTATATTTATATAACATGTTTTATTTTTTAAAATTGTTTACTGATGCATAGTCATATAATTGATAGAAGCACAAAACAAATGGCTTTCAGAATTGGCTTGTATTCTGGGAGTGATATTTCTTCAAATTTGGCCGTGTCAATTTAGGTAATGACAATCTTTTTGAACAGCTGACTGAGGCAGCTGCAGTAATATTGAATTAGGTGCAGATATCTGAAATTTGTCTAGTTATGGAGATACAGATTAGTTTTCAATTAAGGCTCAGATTTGCTCACTGCTTGTCAATTACTAGGCAAATATTCATCAGTTGCAAATATTTTAGGTCACTAAATGTGAGAACTTTGATGGGGAATTTTCCCCTTTCGTCTCTATAGCAACAGTACTGCGTAGGTTACAGCTTGAACCGAATATGTTGCTGCATTTTGTCTTTACCTCTTTTCCATCACAGCACATCTTTTTCTCCAGTGTTTGCTAAAGATGTGTTTTCCAGCAAATGTTCCTATGCAAATAATTCAGATTAGAATGTTCATCTCAGTATTCATTGTCTGTGCTAGTATTTGGGCTGCATTACAAGGTATAAAAAATTAAGTTAGTCTATTTTAGAGTTTTGCTTTTAAAGAAACTAACCTAGCTTTTGATATGGGAAAATGTATATTTTATGGAATATTGGAAATTGTGTTTTCTATTTAGAAATACAATATTCAGATGTGGTATACTTATAATGTATTTTTTAACATAGTCTGAAAAGCAAATGTTAATACAATTCTAAAATGAGCAACCTTGCTTAGAGGTGAAAAAAAATTAGTATTTTTTGACCTTATAAAAATTTCTTGCCCACCTTTCCCGGTGGTCATGTGTTTTGAATTTTTTTTTCAGTCAAGAAACATTGTGACTTTTTGTGTATTGGGTAGATTAAGGAGAGAAAAGTGATGGGTTTTTGACTCATAGTTATTTGTGTATATTTTTACTAAAGCTAGTAATAATTTATAAATAGAATATATGGATAAATGCTTTGTGCAACATGGTGCCCAAATTCTTTGCTAATAACTATTCCACTTCAATAATAATTAATTCCTTGGAGCTTTTGCAAAATCCTTTTCTCTTGGAGAATTAGTTTTCTACTTCCTGTGATTTCAGTATAGCTAAATTAGGTTACAAGAAGCAGAGCTATTTCAGCAGGTCAAAAATGCATCTGCTTTGGTCCCGTGGCATTGCAGATATGATTCTATCTATTGCCATAGAGAAACTATGTAGAACTTTGTATGGATTGTGCATTATTACTACTATATACTTCTTGCACCCACCATCCACTGGTGAGGAATAAGAGGCATCACCTCCATTATTAGAGGGATAATGTACACTATATATTTCTGGTGAAGGAAAGATCCTGGAAAGGTAATCTCATAATATTAAAAAGCCATAGCCAATTCTACCTATTTGTGGAGTAGAGATTTTGTAAGAATAAGTTGCCTTTAGCTGGTAGTACTTGAACGATAGGAATATTGCACAGTTGGCTTCCATTGTATTGGATGGACTTTCCATATTGGATCCCTTAAAATAACTTTTCAAATGAAAGTTTGGGGAATTTTCCAATTGTATTAAAGTTGATGTTACACTGAATTAAAATCTTTGAAATAATTATATCCACTTTTTAATTAAAACTTGGGGTCTTAAGGTTAATTATAAGGCCCAATGATGTTATACTGTAATGAGGCAACACCTAGAAATGGTTGTTGAAGTTCCTATAACATCAAAGGATTAGGCAAGCAGAAATGCCAGACTCTATCTCTATAATAGATGGGAGCAAATAAAAAATAATAATAGGTAAAAGTAAATAAAATTTCTAAGTTCTCTACCTTTAGGGGGAAATATTATTACTATTTGTGGGAAAACTGAATTTTATTAGCACATTTTTCAAGAATACCCATTAATTTAGTACTTTTATGAAACTAAGAAATGAAAGGCTTTCTGCAGAAAAAGAATGATAATGAAAATGCTCCTCTATTAGATCTAGGGGAGGAATATGGCTCATTCCAAGTATCTCATTCCTGTGTATATAATTTAGCCACCCAGAGTCATGACTAAGAAGGGCAGCTATTGAAAATGAATGAATGAATAAACATGCAGAATATTGAATAGACAATTGGCTATAGAAGCAGGTCAAGATATTAAAAAGGAACACTAGTCATGGAATAGATTAGAGAGAATTGGAGAAAGTTGGGTGTACGGAAATAACATTCAGAAAAAGGGTAACTACATAATTTAAAATACTAGAAGCCAAAATATTGGCTACATATTTGACTAGTTCTTTACTGTACATAAATACATCATTATATCCCACTTGACTAAATTGGTCTGCATAATAGCAAATGATTAAAAGAAAGTATATGGGAACAGTTGTGAAACTTCGGTGAAAAATGGAGAAAGGAGTTATCAGGTCACTGAGCTTCTGTGTCTTACACAAGCTTCAGACGCATGAATTTCATGTACATTATACCCTCATGACTGGAAAGGACAACATATTGTGAAACTGGTAGACAGGATACCTGTTTCTTTAATGATTGAGTAAAAGCTGGAGTAATTTAGTAAGCCCAATGCTTGCCAAGCAAATTGCTTGCCAAGGTATTACCATTTATTTTATGTTTAAATCTTTTGTTTTTCACATTATTCAACCTTTCATAAATCTGATACATACTCTTGCTATCGTTTTTCTGGAAAATAGTAATTCACCATAAACCAACACTCAAACCTTTCTATGAAGTCATGTAACAATCTGAAGAGATTGGTAGTGAGATACTATTGAATGCCATTGTTTTATAGGGTGGTAAGTTTAGATAATTAACTGACTTCATAATGAAGTCTTGCTAGAAGGGGGCTTGATAAACATTGTAGAATTGGAATGTACTGTCATAATAGAATATAAGAGCTAAGGCATCTCACAAAATGACTCAGCTTCCAAAATATGTGTATCAGGCTCCACTAATAGCCTGGTCCTAATGCCTGAGGGAAAAGCCAGGTTTTCATGGCCTTGCATGATTGATGCCATCTAAATCTAAGGGAGGAGGCTGTTTCATATGGCAAATATAGAGATAGAAAACTTCTCATAAACCACTCAGTGGCCTTGAACCAGGATATGGGCAGCATATACATTTAATAATCATCTGGCTCGTGCAAGATGGCTGTTTCATAGAAAGGATCTAGATCAGTGTTTCTCAACCTTGGCATTGAGAAGCTGGCTGGGGAATTCTGGGAGTTGAAGTCCATGCATCTTCAAACGGCCAAGGTTGAGAAACACTGATCTGGAGCCTCCCCTCGTGTGAGATTTAGTGGGTTGGTCAGAAACTGTTGGAGAGTCCTTTGCAAATGGTGTACATTTTTAAAATGTTGATATACTCAGCCAATGTATTGTTTAGCTATTTTGTTACATTACTTTTGCTGGCTTTCAATATTTTGTGTAATACAAATAATCCTTACCACAGTTCATTTGGTGACCATTCAAAGTTACAAGGGCACTAAAAAAGTGACTTATGACTGTTTATCACAGTTACGACCGTTGTACCATTTCCATGATAATACGATCAAAATTAAGGTGCTTGGCAACTGATTCATACTTGTGACCATTGCTGTTTCTCAAGGTCATGTGATCACCTTTTGTAACCTCCTAACAAGCAAATTCGATGGAGAAGCCAGATTTACTTAACAACCAGGTTACTAAATTATTAACTGCAGTGATTCACTTAACTGTGACAAGAAAGGCTGTAAAATGGGGCAAAATTTAGTTAACAAATGTCTCACTTAACAGAAATTTGGGGCTCTGTTGTGGTCATAACTAGAGGATTACCTGTATATTTTAACATTGAAATTGAACCATTTTCTTTCAAGGGCCAGTAACCCGATAGAAAAAATAATTGGCTTCATTCTGTGGGAAATAGAATCATCTGAATTTGGTGATAGTGACTAAGGTAGAAACCACAATTCAAGGGAGATATTTTCCTTCAGGAAAGAAGTTTCAGGTCAACATTTTTTTCACTAAAACCTGAAAGAGGGAAGATAGATTTCAAACTGGCTCTCCTGTTGTCAGAGTAGATACTGCAAGGTTAGAAGGGTGGTGGTCTTTTGTAAGATGACAGCTATTGAGAGGAAGCTGCTGGGCCATTGAACTATCTCAAATCATAGAATCATATCTTAAGTCCAATTGTTACAGAATTTGTTCAAAGTAGTTTGTTTATTAGTATTTATTATCTATATCTACAAAAAAGAGGTGTCCGTTGCCGGTGGGTATGTCCCAGAAAGGTTCTGTAACCCGCCCACAAAAATGCCTCAAACTTACACCTACCTGTTTTTAACTCCCGTGAACAACACTAGGGGGCTGAGGAAGGATTTGGGTCAGTTTTTCAAGATGAAAAATTATGTTAAACTGCTCACCCCCACGGACATTTTTCTGCAAAGCAGCACTGGGCATGTGCAGAGTTGCCAGACAATGAAAGCCAGCCAGCCAATAGAGGAAAGGCATGCAACTCAGGCAAAGAACGCTGGGAATTTTATGCTCCACCTATTGTAGGCTCCACCTATTCTCAGCTATTCTCCTGCCTTAAAACAAAACCAAACAGCTGATTGAATTCCCTCCCCTGGCTCTCCTCGACACACACAGACACACACACAGACCACACACACAGACACTCACACAGACACTCACATGGTCACTCTCTCCCCTTTCCCCCCTCCTTTGAGCAGCAGCAGCACCTGGCAGGCTGTAAAAAAATTTTTTTTTAAAAGGTTCTCACTCTGTGTTCAAGAAGGAAGGGAAGGGAAGTTATCACGTTGGAACCCAGACCCCACTATTCCCAGGCAATATACCAGGGCAAAGCCAGTTCATAGCTAGTATTGTACAAAGATGCCCATTAAAGGAAGGGATGAAGTACAAGTTCCTGTAAGCCAGAATTGTAATAATTGATCAATACATTCAGGTGTCAACAGGTGTGCGAAGGCTAGTTTTGCTGTGATAGGATAGTACGGAAATAATTTATCTGGGGATTGTTGCTTGATAAGGTCACATTGATCTGACTATTGCCACTCAAGAAAAAAAGCTTAGCAACATCATTTATAGTAAAATTACTGATTCTTAAAAGTTTCCTTAAAAGCGGTGACTGATCCTTAAAGGTGTGCTTTTGGCAAAAATAAGATGCATTCTGATCAGAGAGAAGAATTTTAAGTTCTCCATTTCCTCTCCTCCCCTCTGATACGTGCAAGTACAACATTGCATTGCCAAGGATTTTTTAATGCTTGCCTGCTTCATGATAGCTAACTAGTTGTAGAAATGTTTCCCTTTGACTCTGTTGCAGTTTAGCATGCTAGGATGGTGCACAGTTGTCTCCAGTTTTGAAATTTAGATGATGTTATTCGTTAACTAATAAAACTGAGGCTGCAGCTATCTTTATGAAGCCATTATGTGATACTGAAAATTTGGGAAGAAGTCCAGAAGGTTTTGTTGTTATAGTTCGATATAAATAAATATAAATTGAATATAGGCAATTAATATACTTTATGGTTCCTGTACTTGATCTGGAAATGGTTTCAAAGCTCTAGGATTACTTGCACAGTATAGTTTTGTGTTCAGTGCAAATCTTAGAGACTTAACAAGTGGTCACTTAGCAACTGGTTGAAGTTATGGCAGATCCCATTTTTAAAGTTACAACATTCCCAAACATGAATGCATTTTGAACACTTGGTATCCAGCCTATATATGTGGCATTTGCAGTTGAATTGTAGTCACATGACAATGATTTAAGGCATTTTTAGCAGAAAACAGCATTTACATCCTGTTTCTGGCAAAAAGTGCTCCATAGCAAACAATGAGTTTGCCTCATGGCTGTGGTATTTGGGTTACAACTGTCACAAAGGTCATAAAATTGGGTCAGGTCATATGACTTGCCTTGCAACCATCATCACTTGGACTTTATTTGCAGGGCTTAATTATTGTCATAACTTGATGAAATATATAGGGAGAGGCAGGGGGAGAGAGAGAAAATAGGTCAGGGAATGGAATTTAAATAATTTTCATCAGAGATTTGTTTATCTGTATATCAGTTATTTATATGTGTTGTATTTTGGAATGAAATAATTTCCTATTTTTGACCATTTCTTTGCCCTAGTCATGCTAATTGCAACAGCAATTCTGCAGATTGCAAAATTATATTAAGAAGAAAGCCAGCCTCTATAAAGTTTCCCACCTGAAAGGTCCCAAATACATACACATTCTTGTATTAGCTGTAGTTCACACATTACACAGCAGCTACATGTTGACTTTATAATAATTTTAATATAAATGTGCATTCACTTTGGATTCATCTCCCACTCTTTCTCCTGATATAAACAAAATACAAGAGATGTTTGGTTTGTCTTCCAATTACTTATGAAATTGCAGAATAGCAATAATATAAACAATTTCTGCATTTTACATAGTAACTGATACACATGAAATTATTAACAGTAGCTTAGGGATGGGACAGTTAAGGCTTGGCTTGCTTTCTTTAAAAAAAAAAATCACAAAATTAAGCTTTTGGAGCCCAACTGTGGACTCAAAGTTGAAAACAAAGCACAGTTCTCTGTTAGAATGTAACAAAATGAAACATTCATTCTTAATTATTATAAATTTCATTGGCAAATATGAGTCAACTGTTCCTCTTATTATTAAACAGTTAAAGTTGTATATGTAATTACATGTGTATACAATCCTGTTCATTCTGCTCAAAGAGAATCTTGATAAATGAAACTTTCCAAATTAGAGTAATACTATCTGTAATCAAAATTATCTACTTGCTGAAGATAATGCTTTGAAATCAAGTGGTCTTTAATGGTTTCTGAAGTAACTGATGAATTAACGTTTGTTGCTATTTAAAAACAAAATGTCATGAGTATCTTTGGTCCTCTGTTACTATGCAAGACTGTAAGCAGAATAGTAGGCCCAGAGAAGCCTTTGCTTATGATGAGGATTTTATTCCCTAGCAACAGCAATATATCTAAATTGTGAGGAAAACAGGCCACTGCAGAGAGCAGTAACATACAGAATAGTATTGTATTGAATGTCTTCCTATCCACAAATAATTACCTTCAGTTAAACATATATATCCTATTCTTTAAGTACCAGGCTTCCTGATTATATAATATGAAATGAATTATAAATACAACATCGGTGATGTAAAAGCATACAAAAAGCAGAAAACAACGCATATCTAAAAAGAAAACCTTGTCTTTTTGTATTAAAGCTATATTTATGTCAAGTTAGTTTCATTGACATACATACCTACATAAAAAGTATATACAACTTTGAAATTCTGGTGCCAAGTTAATTGATGTTGCTGATTAAATACTTCTACCATCAGCAATCTGAAATTAATGTATTAGAAAATAATAGCTGTACTATAGTTTGTTCTCTTAGTTGGTATATTTCTGTAAGAGGTATAACTAAGGTTTATTTTTTTATTATTGCCAGTGTGCCAAATACAGCTATTCCCCCCCCCCCCCTTGGCTTT
>JANHFR010007431.1:19052-30053 GCA_032468015.1 Mimophis mahfalensis | reverse complement strand
AAATTCGTAAGTCGAGGAAACTGCATCTAAAATTTGTAAGTCGAGGAAACCGCATCTAAAACTGCCAACAGTTTTAGGTTTGTAAGTTGAAAAATTTGTATGTCGAGTAGTTTGTAAGTAGAGGGACCACTGTAGTTTGCTTTGAGTTAGTCTGGAGTGAATTCTGGGAGTTGAAGTCCACAAGTCTGAAATTTGCCAAAGATGGAGACCCCTAGTCTAGTTAATCACCAAGAGTTAACACTGACTTGAAGGCAAACCCCCACCCCAAATTCTTGAAAGCTTAATTAAACATCCTGCCTGAAAATCATGAATAATTGCAGCATTAAAATTATTCTCAACCCTTCACAAACATTATCAGGCTTCTCTCAGGATGAAGGCTACATCCTGTGTGAAGTCACACGTTAGGGGCAGCGGGAAGCAAATGAAGTATCACCTTGGAAAGCTAGAGAATGGCTAATAATTTGCACAGGCAGCTAACAAACCCTTTACCAAAAGAAAGGGAATTAGGATCATTTGACAATATTCTTCACTTTGCCTCCTTCTTCTCCCCTTGTCAAAAGTACAGGCATCCTCTAAATGATTTGATTTGATTTGATTTATTGAATTTATATACCGCCCTTCTCACGAAGGACTCAGGGCAGCTTACAACAAGTAAAAACACATAATATAAAATTTTTAAAAAGATTAAACAAATTAATTCAATAATTCATTAAATAACCATTAAAATTTAAAACCAACAATAAAACAATTTAAAATCCCAAATCAGTCCAGATCAGTTCGTTGGAACAGCCATGTCTTCAGATCACGGCGGAAGGACCGAAGATCAGGGGCTATCCCAAGCTCCAGCAGCAGTTCGTTCCAGAGCGTGGGTGCACCCACAGAGAAGGCCCTCCCCCTGGGGGTCACCAACCAACACTGGCTGACAGCACCCTGAGAGGCCGACTCTGTGGGAGCGCACTGGGTGATGGGAGGCTGTTGCTGGCAGCAGGTGGTCCCGCAAGTACCCTGGGCCTAAACCATGGAGCGCTTTAAAGGTGCAGTTAATAAATGCAGTTAATAAAGATAAATGTGTATGGATCCTTCTTAAGGATAAATAATAAGAGCAAAATTATCTCTTCGAAATACATTTGGCAAGGACACGTGTATTTCAATAATTAAGTCACTGTCCTCTTGCTCGGAACATGTGTCCAATTGATACTGGAATGGAAGCAATGAAGAGTCTGCCTCACATGTAGCGGTTATCCTCTGTATGTCTTAGGACTGATAAAATTCTGTTAAACATTGCTTATGACAATCATCCAGAGCTTTACTGAAAAATCAATTCATTGTAAGTGCAAGCAAAGCCAGGAATATATCATTGAACAAATTATCAGAAGAGTAATACTGAATATAGTAATTATCAGCATACTGTATTTAGAAGCTCAGCTTTCTTTTTCTCTAACAAAAATAACAATAATGCTGGAATGTTCACTACTAGAAACTGAGAGGAAAGAATTACAAATGGATGGATTCATAGAGCATACACAGGGATTAGGAACCAAATTACATTGGCAATCCTGACATTTATAATGATATACAGTGGTTGTGAAAACTATGAAGTGGTTTTTCCTTTTATTTCTGTTGCCCAAATTTGGGATAATTTGCTAGAACAAATCAGAGAAACAGTGTTAGGATAGCCTAGAGGGCCTCTGTTGTAACAGAAAAGGCATTTTGCACTTAAACTATAACCTGTAAATGAAAATGAGAAACTTCTGGTTTCTACATACAGTTCTCACTGAGAACACAAGTTCACACTTCTTTTCACATTAAACAGAAGAGAGTGATGAAGCCTCCATTACAGACTTTAAAAAAAAATGGAAAATTCTGTTATATTGATTTCAAGGTGCGGTTATATTAATTCCTGAAGCCACAGTTTTCTTGATTGTTATCACATCAGATTTCACTGATTACCTACAGTATTTCTAGAACATCTTAATTATAATGTAAGCCTTCAGGTAGTCCTTGAGTTACAACCATAATAGAACCTGCCTGTCATAGCCGGTACTTGTAACTTGCAGTGGTCATATAGAGTCGGTCATGCAACGGATCCAATTTTATGATTTTTTTGCTGTGGTGGTAAAGTGACTGCTCTGTCGGTATGCTATACGCTGGTTTTGATGAAAAATGAAAATAAATACATTGTAAAATGCAGTAACATGACTGCAGGACATTGCAAATGGCCATAAATGTGCCCAGTTGCTGAGTGCCCTAAGGATGTTCATGTAATTGGGGGGGGGGCAACTATGGGACCTTTGCATCTGCATCATACGTACTCCCAGGTAGGATGAGTGGAACTTTGCTAAATGATCAGTCACAGGTTGAAGACTAGCCACAGAACATTCATGAAGATTGTCAGAAAGTGCTTATACGAAGCAGAAGAATGGGCCAAGAACGGAATTATAGAGAAATAGTTTTTCAGTTTGCAAACTGAAAATCACTTCAGATTGGCAGGACAGAGCTAGTAGGAACACGGAGATCTTTAGGAGAAAGAAGTGTGGTTTGCAGTCTAAAGAATGTACTAAAAGTTTTATGATATAAGCAGCTGCTATATGAATCTGAAGAAGGAAACCAACTAAAACCAAAGGAAACTTTCAAGACACTGTGTGCCCTGTCATAGCTCCAACTTCTAAAGCAGCATTTTCCAAACTTCCATTAAGACGCGAGGACTTCAACTCTCACAATTCCGCAGCTAGCGCATCTTAAAATTGGCAAGTATAACACCATCCTAAAGAAATCCACCTTATAGTATTGTCAAGGAAGATTCTCTGAATGTTTTGTGACAGTTTCAGCAGAAATTTAACTGGTATCTTTAGAACAAATTGCTAAAGTTTAGGTTCAGAAGTGTCTCCTGCAGTGTTACAGATGGCAGTATATAAGGGATGGAGTTTGCATTGTGATGTTGCAACCCACATTTTGTCACTTGTTCCCCTTTTCCCATTGTTATCCATGATGAGGCTTATCTTCAGTTAATATTCCTCTACAAATCAGGAGTCTCCTCAGAGTATGGTCAAAAAAGTCAACATGATGCCAATACGGTAGGATCAGTGCTCCATCTGTTTTTCATATCTACTGCACATCCAACACACACACAAAAAAACCCCAGGCAGAGCCTTGAATGCATTGTGCCATCTGCCATTTTTTGTTTTTGCCTCATCCTGGCAAAAAAGGAGACCAAGATCTGTGAAACTAAGTTGTGATTTAACGCACAAAGGTAATAGGTGATAACCCACCACCAAAGTCAAGAGCTGATCACTGGAAATGGACTCAACAAAATTCTCAGTGTCCAGCTCTAGTTATTGACACTCGCACAATATGCTCACATCTGGTCTTTTGATACCGTTGGGGGTGCAAATCCAATGGCCTTTTATACACCTCATGACATCCTGGCCACCAGGAGGCAGTAGGATGTAGTTAGAGATTTAAGGATTGACTCAGTTTCCCCTCTCAGGTTGCTAAACTGACGCTCTGCCTTTCTTCTCTTGCATTAGTGTAGAGGAGATGCTCTTTGGATTCTCCAGGTGGAATGCAGTTCCTTAGACACCAGGCCTCTTAACTACATATAAATCTTTCTGTTTTACAGTAGTTATAAAACCAGCTTCAGTATTGATCAGATTAGGAACTACTCTCAGGACACTCACAAAAAATGCAGTGTTTCAACCTCCAACCTAACTGACACCCCACATGAAACCAGGTGGCTGAAATGGGATTGTGTTATAGCTGGGAAGAAGTCTTTTTGTATTGGACCTTAGTCACCAAAAAGCGGGGTGGTGCTATGGCTAAGTCAGGTGAGAGATGTTGTCCCCTGGATTGTCCCAACTGTCTTCACTCCTGATAAATTTGCAAACACCAACAGTTATTCAGCCTTCCATCCTTTCGAGGTAGGTAAACTGAGGACCCTGATTGTTGGGGGGGGGGGATATTAAGCTGTGTAAAACACCGCTGGGGCGGGGCCGACTGCCCTAATAAGCAGGTATATACAAAGAAAGGCTAATGTTACAAGAGGTTGTAAGCCGCCCTGAGTCTTCAGAGAAGGGCGGCATATGAATGGAATAAAAAATTATTATCTTCATCATTATCGTTCTAGAGTGATTATTTTGGGAGGGGGCAGAATCTAGAACTCTGAAGCCAGCTCTGACCTGACTAAAATACGTTGGGTGGACAAGCCACTGGACTGACACCAGGCCGTTCTCTTTCCTGGAGCTGTTTTTATTAGCATTATTTTTGTGCGTGCAAGCTGCATCCTGCTTATTCATCTCCCGGTGCAATAATGGACAAAGAGCGGGCTCTCCTTCCGTGGGATATTGTACTACCCAGTGCAACATCGCCGCAACACGCCGCCTCCCACCCACGCACCCTTTGTCCCCGACCTCATGCAACTCCCAGGATGCGTGTGTTGTCTTTGCGCGCGCGCGCCCACACGCTCACCCACCCTCACCGCACAAAACGCTCGGCCAATCCCTGCCCATTCTTTAGCAGCCAATGAGGCAGAGGGAAAAGCAGCGGGCTGCCAAATCCCCGGCCTGTTGCTAAGGCCAAAGCAAAATGAGGGGCGGATCTTCCCCAGCTGAGCGGGGGCGGCGGGGGGCGAAGAGGGAGCGTTTCTTGCGGGCTCCGCGCTACTCCTGGGCGCTCGTTGTAAAGTCGGCGGGCCCGGGCGAGAGTCGTGGTGTGTATCGTGCATTGAAGCGCGATGCGGAATCGGCTTCGTTTAAGGGCTGTGAAGTTCGGCTTGTGCTGCTCGTAGCCTCTGGGGATGATGATGATAATAATAATAGTAGTATTAATAATATTAATAAAAAGACCAGTTCGTATCCGGGAGCCAGAGCATTGGGACCTTGGGGGTTTCTCCAACCCTGCGTTTATTGCTGAGCATTTGTCGTGCTGCTGCGTCATTGCTCGAGCGGGGCCTCTGAGCATGAGCCAAGGGCCGTCTGCGGCTGGAATGAGAAAGACACATGTGAGAGGTGCTTGCAGCGTGACGGCTTTGGCATAAACTTGCAGTGCAAGGTCTAGGTCGGATTATAGCGTTCATCCTAAATTCAGTGTATTACAAAGATTATTATTATTAAAGGTGCTGTAAGTGGGGGGGAAGAATTATCAGTTATCATCCGTGTAGGTGTGTAAGAAACTCACTCGCCAAGGCCAGACAACCCTTAGAGCTGCGTGCACCGAATTATTTTGATGTATGCCGATTAGTGTACATTGAAAGTGACAACTTTATTCTGTGTCTAATGGAGAAGATCATTTCTGCACCAGTAGGAGACCCACTGGAGGTTGGGAGATTGCCAGCACCAGCCCAGAATAGTCAGTTCCCCCAAGGGCCCATCAACCCTGCTTCTATTCCAAAGTGTGTCAGCCTTGGCATATGTCAGAACTGTCATATGACTTAAGGGGAGGGGGGGAATCATTCACCGCCAGAACAACTAAGGACAACCTAAGCCTGTGTTTAAGGACAGGCTGTGGAGGAGTTGAAGATGCTTATGAGGACTCATCGAAAGAATGAATGAGCAGCATGAGGAAGATTGTATATGTAAAGAGAGGGCAGAAAAACAAAAGAGGAAGCTGGAGGGGAATAGAGAGAAATGGCTGGCAGAAGAGAGAAGGAAAACAACCTTACAATCCAAGAAGGAAAAAGTAGAAGGGACCCAAGGTTACAGCTCTGCTACCACTTGATATTAGATTTTTTTTGTAAAAAAAAAAACTTGCTTTAATGGAGGCTTCTCTTAGACAGGATTGGGCAACTATGGCAACTTTATGACCTGTGGACTTCAACTCCCAGAATTCCTGAGCCAGTTCTAAGGAATTCTGGGAATTGAGTTCCATAGGTCATAGAATTACCATAGAGGCCACCTCTGCACTTAGGGGTGCTTTTTGGCATTTCCTTAGTAGCAAGCATCCATCAGAGCTCTTGGATAGTTATAGGAAACACCCCTGTGACTCAGGCACATTGATTCTCACCCAACTTTGATTTGAGTGGGGATTTAGAAGCAGTCACAAAACCAGGGGAATCTGCATGGTATGGTCAAAAAGTTAAAAGTCCAGACTGGCTGCACCATTACAAGCACCATTTTGATTTTTTTGACCACATCCTGCAGATTTCCCTGAAGCACAAGAATGTTAATTACAGGTGAAGTTTAGAGGTGGGGAGAGAAGTGATTGATAGGATAAGCATTTGGGTAATAGTTTTTGCTGAATGTAAAAAGGATATCTTTTGAGTGATAAACTCCATATGAATTTTTCCAAAATGAGACATTAAGTAGAGCACCAGACTGGGATAATGAAGGTTTAGACTTCATTAGAGCCACAGCAAAGAGGCACAATGTAATTTCTGTGTCACCTTTGATAGCTACTATGCTGCAAAGCCAAAGCCCCAGATTTGGAGTACTAGTTGTACTCTCATAATATAGGTAGTGCTCGACTTACAATAATAGTTCATTTAGTGACACTTCAAAATCACAATGGCACTGAAAAATGTGACATGACCATTTTTCACAGTTACAACCTTTGCAGTATCCCCGTGATCATGTGATCAAAATTCAGGTGCTTGGCAGCTGGTACATATTTATGACTGTTGCTGTGTTCCAAGGCCAGGTGATCCCCTTTTGCAACCTTTTAACAAGCGAAGTGAATAAGGAAACCAGATTCACTTAAAAACCAGGCTACTAAGCTATCAACTGCAGTGATTCATTTTACAACTGTGGCAAGAAAGGGCGTAAAGTGGGGCAAAACTCACTTAACAAATGTCTCACTTAACAGAAATTTTGGGTTCAGTTGTGGTTGTAAGTCGACTACCTGTATGCCAAAGGTAGTTACATTTTTGAACTTCTGTGTTCTTGATTATTTCACATAAATTATTGCTTGGCATTTCTTTATAAGTAGGAAGTAAGGTGAAGGATTGGGAACAAAAATGGAAACTTGACATTGGTTCAGGCTTCAACAATCACAAAAGCTTATAAGCCTTTTCTTACACTTCGTTTATTTACTCATTTTAGCTTAGCAAGCATAATCTGCATTTATGCAAATTTGAGTTGAAAAATAACTTCAAAAGTGGGAGGAAAATAAAAAAAATAACAATTTAACAGAACCTGTCAGAGGAACCAGAAATGATGGGTTGGAATAATCGGGACCAAGAAGAGAGATCTAGAACTTTGTCAGGATGGACATGAATATACAAGTGGACTGAAGAATGATCAATCACAAGCTAGAGTCATGACAACAGATCATGTACTCTATAGGCCTCGACCAGTCAGAAGTGGAATCATACAGTACTTTAATCTGATGGAATATTTGTAATTCAGGGTTGAACTGTGGAGTCCTTGGTGCTCTGACACTTGGTTGTTTTCTTGCAGACGTTTCATTATCCAAAAGGAACCAGCAAGATCATTCCCACCAACTTGTGGCAAGCCACTAGTATATAAAATGAGACCAAACCCCATTCCCTACTAGCAATGATGATATCACTTAGTTTAGTGTGGAAACATCTACAAGAAAACAAGGTCAGAGAGTACCAAGGACCTTACAATACTTTACTCTCTTGACCAATCAGTCAAGATGGGTAGGCAGGACCCACAAGAATTCAAAAGATACCGAGCAAGGACACCTCCATCTTGGGATAGGGGACATCAGTGCTGAACCTGGGTTTTGCCCTTGTTGCTTTGCCTGCCTTGGATTCTTCAGCTCTTTGGCCAGACCATCTGTTTAGAACCTATAATTTATGGATGAAGATTCTTCTTAAAATTTAAAACATTTGTTCTGAATACTTCAGCATAAAAACTCAGCTTGGCTTCTCCCGCTTTCCCTGTTGCTTGCCCTTATTTGATTTATGAACAAAAGTACAGATGCTTTGAAGATTGTGGTTTTTCTTGTGGTTGCTAAAACCATGCAGAGAAGCACTAGAAATCTTCCATTTCTATATCTCAAAATAGGAAAAAATAGAAGTGTTGTTTTCCTAAATGTTAAATTGCCATTTCCTAAAGGGTAAGCCCATTTGCAGATTCAAAACCCCAGCATCTCTGGAGAGTTCTGTGAATACTGTTCAGCCTGATTCCAGATAGCAGACCTAGTCAAAGTAATATATTGTGCTGAGAAAATCTATGTTTCTGTAGAAATGTAATTCTTCAAGACTGTCACATTCCCTTAATATAGTTCATCTTCGGACACATATCTGGAGTTTGGCATGACCTGGAATTGTGGCATTAAAAAAAAATAGTGATCAGTCAAAAAGCAACAGGTCCTAGAAATTGTGGTTAAAACCAAAATAACCTGAATACTCTGTGCAGAGTCTTTGTTTGTATAAACAGAAGCATGTGAAGTATTAGTACTGCTTTATAAAACCTTAGTAAGACCACACTTGGAATACAGCATCCAGTTTTGATCATCACATTACAAAAAAGATGTTGAGACTTTGGAAAGAGTGCAGGGAAGAGCAACTAAGATGATTAAAGGCCTGGAGACTAAAACATATGAAGAACGATTGCAGGAACTGGGTATGGTAGACTAGAAGGATTAGGGTTGACATGATAGCAGTATTCCAGTATTTGAGGGGCTGCTACAAAGATGAGGGGATCAACTTGTTTTCCAAAGCGCCAGAAGACAAGACAAGAAACAATGGAAACTAATTAAGGAGAAGAGCAACGTGGAATTAAGGAGAAACTTCCTAACAGTGAGAACAATTAACCAGTGGAACAGCTTGTCTTCTGAAGTTGTGGGTGCTTCGTCATGGGAGGTTTTTAAGAAGAGACTGGACAGCCACTTGTCTGAAATTGTATAGGGTCTCCTGCTTGAGCAAGGGGGTTGACTAGAAGACCTCCAAGGTCCCTTCCAGCTCTATTCTGATTGATTGATTGATTCTGTTGGATCTTGTGAAAGGCTTTGCCTACCCTATGCTACGGATAAAGAGCTTCAACATATAACACATACAGGCGTTCTTTAGAAAATTATCACATTCAGGAATAACGTAGTAGATGTGCCATTCAGAGCTTTAAATGGGAATGGATCCTCCTGGTTAGAAAAAGGGAGAAAGGTAAGATGGAGATGATGGGGAGCACTTTGGGACCAGTGGGTTGCAGGAGTAAAGTGAAAGAGCCATCTCGCCAATTTGCCTTTTGGGAAATGGGTTCTTCATGCTTGGCTATGCTTGTTCTGGCAGCCATTTTGTGGGCAGACCCAAAGCATTTGCTGTAAACACCAAATGAATCCACCACCCGAAACAGAATGACTGCCCCTTGTACAAAAGAGGAATGAATGTCTTTTCTCGCCAATCCTTCATTGTTGGTGTTCAAAATATATTAGTACTGCAGAGAGGTCTGTTTTTGCAAGAACAGATTGATGGAGGGCGGAAAGAGAGGCGAGCAAACTGAAAGCTGGATCTGGTGAGATTGCTATAGTTATTCTGGCTCTTCAGAGCATTAATTTCTCGATGAGGAGACAGCTTCTACAACTCCTGGTCTGGACCATCTGGAAACATTTGGTCTGCATTAATTAAGCCATCAAATAACTAAGTGCCTAAGGTTTTAGTACGACAAATAGCTTATTAGTAATTCTCCCAGCATCCATCCTGACAAAGCTGAAAAAGAAAATTGACAGGTTTTTTCCCCCCAACAAATTGTATAAATTCTTGTATCTCTAAATGTTGAGATCTCAGTCTATGATGTCTTGGTTATAGGATGTGAAATTTGCTCTTGAATAGATTTTAGGACATATCTTTATACATACAAGAACCTAAACCATACCATGGCTAGGCCATGTTAATTTACAGAATTAACTAATTGGTTAGGTTTCATACTTGCAGACCTCCTACAGCCAGGAACAGCCTCCCACCGACCTGTGTGGTCCCGCAGAGTTGGCCTCCTCAGGGTGCCATTGGCCAAACAATTTTGGCTGGCAACCCCCAGGGGGAGAGCCTTCTCTGTGGCGGCCCCGGCCCTCTGGAATGAGCTCCCGTTAGAGGTCCGGATTGCCCCTGACTTGAGAGCCTTTCATCACACCCTTAAAACTCACTTATTTCCTCTTGCTGGTCTGGCCCCATGAATAGGTTTTTAATTGGGATTTTAATTGGTTTTGATAGGGTTTAAATTTTATTAATTTATTTGTTGGGCTTAACTTTGATTTAATTCGTATTTTATTTTTCATATTGTATGTTTTTAAATGCCCTGTAAACTGCCCTGAGTCTCTTGGGAGAAGGGCAGTATAGAAATTTAATAAAAATAAATAAATAAAATAAATAATATATTGAATGAAAATCAAATCACACTATCTATATTCACAAGACTTCCTGATGAATTAAGCCACAAAGTCAACCACATTGTATGCTATTGCGTTCCACAAGCATAGCTTTATTGTGTTGTCTCTACTTCTCTAATGCTACAAAAAGAGACCCCAAAATGACACAGATACACATCCTTTTCATGTAGGGTGACCTGCATGGATTTTTACTAAGCTGATGGATTTCAATCATTCAAAGCTCGTGCCAAAGAGTAGATTGAGGTACAATATATTGTTGCTGAGAAAATGCATTCCTTTGTAGTTGCTATAAAGAATGCACCAGAAAACTCGGAGACAAAAGAAAAACCAACAAATGGGAAACGAGGTCATTGTCCTAGTTTACAAAGTATTTTTTCCTTCAGTTGCACCAGTGCTTCATTTACAGTATTTTTTACCCAAAATACAGATACGAATCAGAAATCTTATCTACAGCAAGAGAATAGGGGACATCAGATCTCACAAGAATACGGGTATGGTAGTCTTTGTCTTACACTCCTTGGTTTAGTGACTTCAAAGTTATAATGGCACCGAAACAAGTGACTTAGTACCAGCAACATCTTCCCACCGCCCAGTCCGTTTCCATAGGGAGGGCCTCCTTCGGGTGCCGGCGATTAGGGAATGCCGGTTGGTGGTTCCCCGGGGGAGGGCGTTCTCGGTTGGGGCTCCGGCCCTTTGGAACCAGCTGCCAGTGGAGCTCCG
>JANHFR010007429.1:21500-33042 GCA_032468015.1 Mimophis mahfalensis | reverse complement strand
GGGCAACCGGAAGCCAATGCAGCTCATGGAGTAGAGGTGTTACATGGGAGTATCGGGAAGCTCCCATCACAACTCGCGCGGCCACATTCTGCACCAGCTGAAGCTTCCGCGTGGTCCCCAAGGGCAGCCCCATGTAGAGTGCGTTGCAGTAGTCGATAGAAGAGCCAGAAGTCATGCTGCCATTGAATCAAGATCTTGAAGGAACCAGACAGCACTGGCTCAATGACCTTGAAATGGAGATGAGCACCATCCATTAGAGTTGACAACAACTAGCAGAATAAAATCCACAGGGACTCCTTTCTCTTTTACTTCATTATCAAAAAATATCATGGTTAAGCTGCATTTGTATTTTCTGTGTCACCGAGGAATCTTTCTTCCTTTAGTATGGAATAAAGATGTATGTTTCAGTACTGTTTTTTCAGCTGTTTAAATTCTCATTAAATATTTTTAAGAATTTTAACAGTAAACAGTAACAGTTAAATCTGTATATATTCAGTGGCATGCTTACATATATAGTATTACCTTTTTCAAGGCTTGCTTTTCAATTTCAGGAAAAACAGCATCTGCTGATGATGATGTTCAGAAGGCAGATGTATCTTCAACTGGACAGGGTGTTATTGATAAGGATTCACTGGGACCACTCCTCTTACAGGCAAGTATATAGGCTATTTAGTGTTAATGTGTCTATGGAGATTCTCAGTCATCCAGGTCATGGTTGTCTCAAAGGTGCTTTTTCAAGAAGAAACTCCACCATCCAGTCAGAGCTGAAGAAGCTTCTTGTATGAGAAGTGAAACATCTTTAAAGAAAAACCAGAAACTCCAGTTTCCTCTTGAAAAAGCACCTTTGGGACATATTATAGCTTAATTATGTGGAATCTCTATGTTTGTTACTATGTTTGTAGGTGTCAAATAGCCATGTTGAGAAGATTATATCACCTCTCAATATTTTTACAGTTCAAAAACTGTAAAAATTGAGATTCCTTCTCCATTCCTATTGTAGAAAATGAGTAATGTACCCTTTTCCCAGTGAGATGTCTACATGATATGTTGGACTGTAATACATGTAATTCTGAGTTATGATGACTTTTGGTCTACCTTTTTGGAATGTATTGGAGGACATCAGGTTTGGAAATGAGAGATTGAGTTGAGCATTGCTTCTAATAATAATTTTTCAAGAGCAAAATCAATATTTTTCTGTTCCCACTTAGACTGTAACTCTTAGTATCTCTATTTGGAAATAATTCCATTGATTTTAGTGGAGTCCTTCTAAATACATAAATATAGGATTATTTACATGTATATATGCATACATATCCATCATGTTATCCCAGTTCAGAGTGAGCATTGTTATAAAGAACCCAGGAAAAATGTAGGAAATAGCAATGATAGTGAGCATACATTCAATTTCACGGCTACTAAAATGGTTGGCTGAGGAGGTAAAAAAATAGCCAGGGAAATGATTGAAGCCTGGGAAATGGGCCTCTGGTTAGTCAAGTGCTGATTTATCACCAGCTTATCGGGTATTTAGGATTGGAGGACTTGGTAGCACAAGGAAACAACAGTCAGCGACTTAATAACTGGCCACCAACATCCCAATCAGCAACTAAAAAGCCTTACACAACCAGGCACCACATAAAAACTATGCATAATATAGTCCAAAGCAGATACTCTGGTGGGAGAGAAGTTCCCAAGGATGGGCTCCAGAATGAGTTCAAAAGCTCGGAAGACTAAACCTCCAGTCCCAGTGACTGACCCAGACTGGATCTTGCAAGACATATTAAGCCAAATTTAATTTTTTATTTATTCAGTTTTAGTTTTGCATTTTGAGCTACCCACCTCTCTTTATTTCATTTAAATGAAAAATATAGATTCAGAAAAAGAATAGAAATAGCTAAAACTCATTTACCACAAAACAATTTATTATATAGATGGTTCTGAACTTAACAAATGGTCACTTAGTAACTGTTCAAATTACAACAGATCTCCCCAGGGCTACTTTTGGCCTGGATTCAAAATTCTGATGGCCCCTGTGGTTTCACATGACCAAGATTTATGCCTTTTTTTTTTTGCTGAAAACTGGCGTTTACTTCCAGTTTCTGGCAAATACCCGCCCCCCTGCCCATAGCAGACAATGGATTTGTTTAACGACCAACACGTTCAATTAACTGTGGTGATTCACTTTGTAAAAAAGGTCATAAAGTCAGGTAACAACCAGCACAATTTAGGACCACAATTCTGGGCTCAATTACATATGTAAGTCGCGGACTACCTGTACATCTTCATTCCTTTTTTGTTTTTATAGACATTGTTCCTTTCATCACATCCACATACTGCTTTATATATTGCTCTTTGTTCTTTAAACTATTCATCTTCATCTTTATGAAGACCTCATCAACTCCATCCATCCATGACTTTCTACACCATCCCATACCTCTCAAAGCGTTTATGTATGTTTTACGATTTGATCCTTATTCATACTCTATGTATGTCCCAATCTCCTGTATCACATTCATTCAGTCAGAATGCTACACAATTTTTCCTCCAGTCTCATCTCCAGTTTTCCATTGTTACCATTCACTGGAGTGTAACATGCAGTCTTTATTATCTGTGGATTCTGGCTTTCATATGCATCCATGATAACTTATTGTTACTTCATGGCATATCTTTTCATTCTTTTAATCATAATTAAATCTACACATTCACTTCCCTACAGATATTCTCACACAAGACCAAATCATTCAACTCAGTTGCATTCTTTCCTCTTTTTCTTAGTTTCATAGATGTAAAACAGATTTTTTTCTTCAATGCATTAATTCCTTGCCCTTTTAGGCTTATTTCTTTTACATTGCATAGTACAGCCTTCTGTATGGTATGGATGTCACCAGATTGGCCCAGAGATACTGACCTCTGCTGCCTATTATCCCTTTGATTAATCAAGGCTTTCATGTACTTTTTCAAATAAGAGAAAGAATTTTATCAAGATTTTTCTTGATAAAAATAAGGACAATACTGGTCTATTTTGGCACATTTTGACCAGCATCGTGCAAGGATAATGAAAATCCAGTTTTACTCCCAAGGATGCTCCTTCTAATCTATTCAAGTTAGAATCAAGAGATTATGTTGTAACTTAGCCAATATAATTTTGCCCACGTCCTAGTAACTAGGAGGCATATGCTATGTATAAACACAATGCAAGTACAGTGAAACCTCAGCTTGTGACCACAATCCGTTCTGGGATTGGGTCGTGACCCGAATTGGTTCCGACCCAAAGTGACACCACGCATGCACAGGCAATTCTGCGCATGCTCAGAAGGGAAGACTGGTGGAGAAAGGAAGCTTTCCACCCCATTTTTTTTTTCCCCAACTGAGTTTTTGATTGTAAACCACTTCAAAACTTGGCTGGATTTTCCGTTTGGAACCAGAATTGGTCACGAGCCAAAGCATTCACGAACCAAGGTTCCACTGTATAAGTGAATACAATAGACGTGTTGCTAAGTATAGGATTATAAAATACTGATAGCGGAGAATATTTGTAGCTCTTGGTTGAACTGTGGGGTTCTTTGTACTCTCTGAGCTTGGTTGTTTTCTTGCAGATGTTTCATTACCAAACTAGGTAACATCATCAGTAACATTGATGTTTATTTCAGTACATAATAACTGTTAATATGTTTTTGTGTTTAAATGCCTCAATACTACCTTTCCATAACTTTATTTCTAGGCATTAGATGGCTTCTTATTTGTAGTAAATAGGGATGGAAACATTGTATTTGTATCTGAAAATGTTACTCAGTATTTGCAATATAAACAAGAGGACCTGGTTAATACAAGTGTTTACAGTATCTTACATGAAGAAGATCGGAAAGATTTTCTTAAAAATTTACCCAAATCTGCAGGTAAGAAAATTTTTCATAATCACTTGGTAAGTCAAATGTGACCTTTTCTTTAAAAAAAAAAAGATGTTTAACTTTAAACTACAATATTAACTTTAAAGCACTTCTTTAAATTTTCATTCACCTTAATATGAACATTTTCCAGAAAAATTCGGTATTTAGCCAAATTATACTTGGGTTCCAAAAAGTTACAAACTTTTTGAAAAAGGTGGTTTTTGTAATTTAAATTGTCATCCCATATATACATACATACATACATACATACATACATACATACATACATACACACATTTTCTCAGCCCAGCTCAAGCTGTTATAGAAAAAACAAATGGAATTTGAAGTATTGCTGTTCAGTTTATTTAAAATATACTATTGTATGTATTCTGTTAAAATACTGACTGATTTTTTACCAGATTTTACTGAACAGAATATCAATCAATTTTTTTGGGTAATAGAAGTCTATTATAGTCTATTATTAGTTCTTCGAGTTAGGTTTTCATACAGTATATTACTCTAATTCCCAGATGTGATTCACTTGATGGCAAAGGCACCTTGACTTAAACCTCCTACACCATAATGATCCCAGCAAAATGGTGGCAATATGCTTAATATGCTTGCAAATTGGCATTGTTGTATATGATTGACAAGACTGATAACATTTAGGCAACCCAGAATAGAAATGGGAATAGTTGGACTGAGACTACTGCTCTTTCCAGCTTTCATTGTTCTAGTGCAAGAAAACTAGTTTGGTCTAGTGCAGGGGTGTCAAACTAGCATCATCATATGATGTATCGCGACTTTCTCCCCTTCACTAAAATGGTGGCCCAGTGTGTGACGCATCCAGCCCATGGGCTAGAAAGTAGGAGACTGTGAGTTCTAGTTCCACCTTAGTCATGAAAGCTGGGTGACCTTGGGCCAGTCATTTTCGCTCAATCCAACTCACTACACAGGATTATTGTTGTGGGGAAATAGGATGAGGAAAATGTGTTGGATATGTTCACAGCCTTGAGTTGTAAAATAATAAAGGTGAGATATAAATAATAAGTTCATGTTGCGAACACTGATGGATAGAAAAATCTTCTACCTTCTTCCACCCTTTATTATATTTATAGCAGATTTTGGTTTTTGCCTGCCTGATACATTTATTTATTTATTATTTATTTATTAGGATTTTTATACCACCCTTCTCCGAAGGACTCAGGGTGGTTTACAGGGCATTAAAAACATAAAGTACCAAAGTTAAAATGAAATATTAGAAACACGCCCCCACAAACTAGTCTAGTCTAGTCTAGTCTAGTCTAGTCTAGTCTAGTCTAGTCTAGTCTAGTCTAAAATAAAATAAAATAAAATAAAATAAAATAAAATATATCCCATGCATTAAATTAGTATTTTTTCTTTTGTGGATAATTCTTAGCAGTACATAAATGTTACATACGATAGCATGCCCTAACTTTAACGCTCCTCAGTTCTAAATAGCCAGTGTAGCTGGATAAATACAGAATTAAAGTCATCATTGTTTTTCCAACAACTTAATGAGAAATTCTATTACTTTTTTTTTTTTTTAGTGAATGGAGTTTCTTGGACCAACGAAGCACCGAGACAGAAAAGTCACACATTTAATTGTCGCATGATGGTTAAACCATTAAATGAACTTCTAGAAGATATAGGAAACAGCCAGGAATTGCATCAGAGATTTGAAACCATGCAGTGTTTTGCTTTATCACAACCAAGAGCTATGCTAGAAGAAGGAGAAGGTAATGGCAAATCATCCACTTATTTAAATGGATTCCATTCATTTATATTGCAGCATATCTCACATAATTGAATGGCTAGAGTTTTACATCATTTTAAATGTGTCATAAAATATTTTGTATTGCAGACTTGCAGTCCTGTATGATATGTGTTGCGCGTCGTATCTCTACAGTAGAGAGGGTATTTTCGCCAAACACAGAGAGCTTTGTTACTAGGCATGATCTGTCAGGTGAGAATTCTGCTTGAAAAACCTATCAAACATATTGTTTCATGCAAACCATAGGAATAACAATGTTTGTGTTACTAATTGTCCTCAAGCATATGATCTATTTATAAATTCATTCAATTTATATGGCTGCCCATCTGACATACATGAGTCTGGGTGGGGCACAACTTTAAAATAAATAAAAAGTGCAATTGCTAAACTAAACTAAACTAAATTGAACTGAACTGAACTGAACTAAGCTAAACATAAAATGAGAGCTACTTTGGTGTAGTGGTTGGGCCATCAGGTTAGAAAATAGGAAACTCTGTATCTTATTCCTGCCTTAGGCACAAAGCTGATTGGGTGGCATTGGGCTAGTCACTCTTCCTTAAGCCTAGGAAAGAGGCAATGGTAAACCACCCCTTGCCCAAAAAATATAAAGCAACAGTGCGGGTAGGGGCCAACCTAATCTTACAAAAGATGATATTTCAGAGGGCAGGTGCAACGGCAGAAAAGGTACTTTCACACCCTGCTAAGCACCCACCTCTCGGCCAACAGTACCCAGTGTGTGCCTCCTGCTGGATTAGATTGAGACCATGATGAGATGGTCATATCAGGCTTTAAATGGTCATATAAGGCCCAAGTCATATAAGGCTTTAAAAGTGACTACCAATATCTTGAATTGTGCCAGGAAACAAACTGGTAACCAATGGACATCACAGAGCAATGATGTCATATGTGCCAACTAATTGGCACCATTTACTGCTCTCACTGCTGCATTCTGCACGAGGTTGGAGCCCACAAGGAAATTATTATTTCAGAATATTTTTCTTTTAGTGCTTCCAGTTTGCAGTATTTGGCAATTGTTTTCTGGCTGAACTGAAATTGTTTCAAATCTTAAATGGTTCAGGACTCATGGAAGGAACTGTCTGTCTGGCTATATGAACTAGCTCACCTAAGGCCCATAGGGAGATGATTTTGTTCTATATTAGAATATATTTATTCTAAATTATGGAATATATTTTCTCCAGAACTGCAACTGGCCTCCATTCTTTTAGATTAATAAAAAGTATGGATAATTTTTATTCGGTTGATATTCTCTACTTATTTCCAGTATTTCATTCAATTAAGGTTCTATGCTTTTGTTTTTTTTTAGTAACGTTGTAATGTATTCAGTTAATTAAGTACGAATATATCAAGATAATTCCCAATAGTTTCTTTTTCTATTCGGCAGGTAAACTTGTTAACATAGATACAAATTCTTTAAGGTCTATGAGACCGGGATTTGAAGATACAATCCGCCGTTGCATTCAGAGATTTTTATGCCAAAATGAAGGTCAGCCCTGGTCAAACAAGCGGCACTATCAGGAAGGTAAAATCTGGAATTTGAAAACCACTGAGCAGTTAATTTTAAAAATAAAGGGGGGATATTTATTTTTAGGGCCAATTTGAAACAAATGCAGTGAATTGTTATCTTGGAAGTTCTAATTGGAGCATGCATTTTCATATAAAAATAAAAGTATAAAGTGATTTCTAATTAGGTCAGGTATGATAGAGAAATAAGCCTTTCTTCCACTCTTAAAGGGATGACAAGCCTAAGACACCCTTTTAGATCTTGCTGGCTCTCTTGCTGCCACTGAATTTCCTCACTGCTGTGAGGTGATGCTTTGTGTTCATAAAATGGTTGCTGGGAGGTGGCATATGGAAATAGTTCCTACTTGCCTTAATAAAATCCTGACTCCTCCAATTCAGAGCCTCTATTTCTGCAGTTAATGTTTATTACAATGAAACCTGGGCAAAATAGGATTCACTCTGTTACCTTTTGACATTACGCATTGCCATTTCCTCCCACAGTGTATACATTCACACACTGAAGCTATATAGATTGTTGTTGTTGTTGTTGTTGTCTTTCATGTGTATGAATTCAAGACAAGTTAGTAGACACCAACTTGATCTTTTAAAATGTCTATCTTCCTTTGCAAGCCACTATTTGTGTAATATGGAATATGAACAAGAAGGTGCTCTTCTAATAAAAATCTGTTTTTCCTAAACAGCTTACATGCAAGGCATTTCTGAAACTCCACTCTACCGATTCTCTTTAGCTGATGGAACAATAGTGACAGCACAAACAAAAAGTAAATTATTCCGAAATCCAGTTACCAATGACCGTCATGGTTTTATCTCTACCCACTTTCTTCAAAGGTAAAATTGCAGTTATATTTTAGGATTTGCAAAGCCTAAGCCTTCATTAAAGGCTTATTTGAGCAAAATTTGAGATATTAACATTGGTTTGTGACATGTTTGTATAGCCTGGTAACTATTTCAAATTCAGATAATGGTTTTCATGGAGTAAGACTAGTTTTCTGTTTTGTAAGCCAGGACAGGAAAACAAGATGACCAAATAAATCATGCTAGAGAATTCACCATTTCTTTTTAACATATTGCCTGAATGGCAAAAAATGAGATGCTATCTTATTTTAGAGTATAGCTCATGATTACACTTATGCATGTTTTTTTTTAATTGAAAGTGTCTACCCCCGAATTATACCTTTGGCCCTTAACTAGTTAGTAGTTAGTTCAGCAATATGGATAGGTAACCAATTGAGGTTGTTCTTATCTTATGATTTTTAAAATTAGCAGCTGAATTTATGGGAAGTAGTTTTGCTCCATGGCAAAATAAGTAATGTTACTTATTAACCTTCCAAAGGAGTTATTTTTTTGTTATGGTTTTGCTTAAAGATAATAAAATGGTAATCCTATCTGTTATTTAAATGAGCCTAAATGTTGGAGCTTCTGCAGTAGCTGAGGATCTGTTGTGTTAATCTCAAGAGGACAGGAATGAAGAAGAAAAGGCGTTTACTTTTCTTCCTTAACCATTTTTTGGAATTAGAACTCCATGAAATTACTGTCTTGGGTAATATTCCAAATCTGTGGATTTGGAGTCTGATTTTATTGTATTCTTTTGTTCAACTTTTCAGAGAACAAAATGTATATCGACCAAATCCTAATACAATGGGACAGAACATAAGAGCTTCTACAACTATGAGCAGCAATTCATGCAGTGGTGTTATGAATATGATGCCTGGACAAAATGTACCTCTTCAAAACAGAAACTATGGCATGGGAGATCCTAACATAATGGGGCAGATGACTGGTGCTAGGTATGGAGGTCCAGGAAATATGGGATCAATGAACTCTGGGCAAGGAATGCAGTCTTTTCCTTATCAAAATAATTATGGATTAAATATCAGTAGTCCACCACATGGCAGCCCAAGCCTGAATGCCAGTCAACCGAATATAATGATATCACCTAGGAATCGTGGGAGTCCAAAAGTGAATTCACACCAATTTTCTCCCGTACCAGGTAAAGATGGTTTTCTTAGTAGTATTTCATTTCAATATAAAATATCCATTTATTTACAGAAGATTACTTTTTTATTTGTGTTTATAAATTGCCCTTTAAAAATATTCCCTGTAGTGTATTGAAACATAAACCTTGACTCAGTTTAGTCAAGTTAATTATATCGTTATTATCTTGTGAGAAGCATTGCATGGAAAATAGTTTTGCTTTGTTTTCCTGAGACATTTTGAATATTTATGAACTATTTTTTTTTATTAAAGTATGAACTATTTTTATAGGTGTACACTCTCCCATGGGACCGGTCAGCAATTCAAGCAGCAACAACTTTTCAAGTAGTTCCCTTAGTGCTCTTCAGGCCATTAGTGAGGGAGTTGGAACAACACTCCTATCCACACTTTCTTCACCAGGTCCTAAACAGGACAGTTCTCCGAATATGAATGCTCCTCCACAAAGCAAAATGGGGAGCCAGGATTCAAAAAGCCCCCCTGGCATGTTTTGTGACCAGAATCAAGTGGAGAGCTCTATGTGCCAGTCAAACAGCAGGGACTCAAATAGTAATAAAGAGAGCAAAGAGGAGAGCCTTGAAGGGGCTGATCAGAGGGGACCAGCTGAAAGCAAAGGACATAAAAAACTTCTTCAATTGCTAACTTGTTCCTCAGAGGAGAGAGGGCATCCAACACTTTCAAATTCACCCTTGGACTCCAGCTGCAAAGAATCTTCTAACAATGCTACAAGTCCTTCATCTGGTGTTTCATCTTCGACATCCGGAGGAGTTTCTTCATCAAATATGCAAGAGAAGCATAAGATTTTACATAAGTTGCTACGAAATGGTAATTCTCCAGCAGAAGTAGCAAAAATCACCGCTGAAGCAACTGGTAAAGATCCATTTCATGATTCCAACACTGTTTCCTGTGGAGAAGTAGTGAAGCAGGAACAACTGAGTCCTAAAAAGAAAGAGAATCATGCCCTGCTTAGATACTTGCTTGATAAGGATGATGGAAAAGAGCCACTTTTAAAAGACATTAAACCTAAAATTGAAACTCTGGATACCAAGATGGGACAGTGTTGTAGTTCGGCCACACCTACATCAAGTAATGAAAAGGAGATGAAAATAAAGACAGAACCCAGAGAAGAGGTAGAGTATGGGTATTCGAGTGTTAAGCAGAATTTCCATTAAAAGAGTCTTTACTTTTAGTTTCATTCCACAAGCTTATTTGTTAAGGAGGGTTTTGTTAAAAATTTCAACAGTCTATGGACAAGTAAAACTCCAGAGAGAGTTGTGTAACATCGGGGGTGTCAAACTCAAGGCCCGTGGGCCAGATGCAGCCCGTGAAGTGGTTGGATCCAGCCCTCAGGGCCATCCTGGAAAATTTAAGGTGCCAGCCTGTGTCACTTTGGCCTGGTCTACCTGCATCACTTTGGCCTGGTCTACCGGTGCCACTTTGGCCCAGTCTATCCAATGCAAAGATGAAACATGCCAGCAGTTTGGAGAGTGGTGTCAAGTTGGCCATGCCCACCCAACTGGCCACACCCACCCAGTTGGCCATGCCTAGTTACATCAAGCTGGCCATGCCCTCCCAGTCGGACATGCCCACCTGGCTCCCCAAGGTCAACAACTGCTTTGATGCGGCCCTCAATGAAATTGAGTTTGACACCCCTGTCTTACATTGTTCCTAACTCAGTTATTTAATAGAAATTGTCTTTTTTAAAGATTAGTTCCAGGTGAGACCAATTCTGAAGAGGCATTCCTTTTGGTAGGAGAAAAGCTGGAATAACTCTTTTAAGTAGATTCCACCTATAAGATTTAAAGAAGAAATAGTTAATATTTTAAAAGATTGAATATTTTAATAAATATTTTAAAATGATTCTATCAGGTTAAATAAATGAAAGGATGAACTACTAAACAATCACTTTCTTTCTGAGTTATCCTTTAAATGGATTATGTGTATGGATGTGTACGTTTTTATTCTTCCTAGACCAAGGGTGTCAGATTCGATTTCATTTATTTATTTTATTTTATTTATTAATCGAATTTATATGCCGCCCATCTCCCGCAGGACTCGGGGCGGCTTTCAACATATTAAAAAAACATCAAATATAAATATTAAGAATAAATTAAACAGTTTAAATTCGATTAATCACTAAAAACTATAACAAACAATTAAAACCCATAAAAAACAATTTCCCTCAGGCAAAGCCAGATTGCTTAAAAAGCCAGGTCTTTAGGGTGCGGCGGAAGGTCTTCAGGTCCGGAATTGTCCGTAACTCCAGGGGGAGCTCGTTCCACAGGGTGGGTCCTCCCACAGAGAAGGCCCTCCCCCTGGGGGCCACCAG
>JANHFR010007429.1:0-10830 GCA_032468015.1 Mimophis mahfalensis | reverse complement strand
GGTTGAGAAACACTGGTCTATAGACCAAGTGCCCTATTTAATGCAACAGGCACGATGGCAAAGGAGAGAATTGCTTGGAAGAGAATTTCAGGTTACAGGTCAAACTAAGAACTTCTGTGACCTTTGCTCTTCAAATAGTCATTTGTTTCATTCTCTTGATTCCATCAGTGACTAATTACTGTACACACGGTTGGCAGAAGGCACTTTTGGCTTTGATACTTTTGATTTTTGACATTTTTAATGCCAGTGTATGACCAAATAAATTTTTTATCTAGATCTTAACCTGAACGTGTTACTCTCTTAGATATAAATTAGGTTATTCCCACTTACATTTAATAGGTAAAGTGTTGTGTTCAGATAAAAGTTAGAGTGTTTGATTTTAAAGATGTTGAACTTTTAATATTGCAGACTTTAGGGATCTGAAGAAGTATAAGAATAGAAATTGAAATTAATCAGAGACCATTGCTATGCATCATGTTATACTTGCTCGCCTTGAATGATGTCTGCCATTTTGAAAGCCACTTCAATATTGATGGTATTGCTACCATCTTCTATTAAGACTTGTGAAATTGTGATTACTGTATATTCACTAACTCATCTTTTTTTTTTTTTTTTTTTGTATTCTTGTGTCCCGCAGTTCTTTCCCACAGCAGCAGTTCAGCCACCCAGGGAATCCTGCAAGTTACAATATGATGCATATGAACAGTAGTGGAAGCCACATGGCCCAAATGAATATCAATACTATGCCTATGTCAGGAATGGCCATGGGTCCCGATCAGGTATGTGGCATTCGATTTCTACAGATCACCAGCCATAATCAGCTCCTTTAAGTACCTTTAAGGTAGAAATTTGTGGTGATTCTCATGGTTATCCCAAAGGTGCTTTTTCCAAAAGGCAACAGGACTTCCTTGGTTTTTCTCCTTTGAAAACATTTTGCTTCTCATCCAAGAAGCTTCTTCAGTTCAGAACTGAAGAAGCATCTTGGATAAGAAGCAAAACATTTTCAAAGAAAAAAAAAGGCTTTTGGAAAAAGTACCTTTGGGATTATTTTTAAGGTAGATATTCTCAATATTTTCAGTTCTGATTCATAAATTAGATATACTTGGTCTGCTTGGACGTTTTCTTGGATATTTCCTTTTTTCTCACATGCTTTCAATTCCAATAGATGTTCAAATATAACTGACGTCCTTCTACCAAAATTCACTCTGTAGTGTTCAAAGCACTAATTGCCCATTGATTTATGTTTATATACTTAATCTCTAGAATTGCAATATTACTTTCACAGTATTGTAGTGTTTGTATCTCTTACATTTTTCTATTCTTTTGCAGAAATACTGCTGACATATCCTGCCAGCATCCCCTAAAAGGCTGATGCCATAGAAGTTGGTCAACTATATTACAGAAAAGTGCATGAGTTTCATGTCAAACATGTAGCCTTATGGGGGGCGGAACCACTCCCTTTCCATGAAGATCTCCTAAGTGACTTTATAAGTTAATGAAGTTTGGATGTGATCAATAGAATCAAACTGTTGCTGTATAATGTTATAAAAGGGTCAAATGCAACTTTGGCATTCTACAGTTGGAACATGGCAACAACTTTTGAGTAGGTGTAACGGGCTGATAGACTAATTCTGTTTATGGTAGCTATTCAAAGCCCATAACCGCAGGCAGACCAAAGTGCCTGGAGAAACCTTAGTAATAATCTTGAATTACATAGTAAGAGCCTCTAACAGAATGTAGTTCTTGGGTTCGATGTAATCATGAAACAAAGCACTCAACCGTCATGCTGCTGTTAACGTTGCTTCCATATATTGGAATTTGGATGTGCATATTTCAGTTCATGCCCGTCACAGGATCCAAATCATGCTTTCAATGCCAAAAGGTTTCAGGGGGATGTGTATAATTATGACAGAGATCTCCACCCTGTTGTGCAGGATTGTGCACTTTACAAAATGGTATATGGAAATGCAATATGGTTAAGAATGGATGGACCTCTCCCCCTTATAAGATCATTCTAAATTGCTGTTACATGCTGTGTTTCTAATCATGGTAATAGAAGCAATAATCACAGTTCCTGAACTTTACATAAAACTCAAAAAAGACATTGGAGTTTGAAACAAAACTGTTTGTGAATGTTTTGTAAATATCTTGAGATGTTGTACGATAAATATATGACTTTTGTAGGTCACTAACTCATTTTTGCAGAGTTTGTGAAGCTATTTAACAAAAGATAATTTCTGTAAACACAACTTACTTAGAGTCGTCCAAATAGGATTTTTTTAATTATTATTTAAATGGTTTTGGAGCTGGGTAACTATAGCCCTTGTTGTCTTTTGGTTTCTGACAATTTATTTAGAAAATTATGTACTGGCTTTTTAAGATATTTTGGGCATATTTTAGTGGTCTTATCTTAAATTTTTCTCTATACCTTAAGTGTGCACTTTGTTACTTTTTTTAATAGAGAGCAATTTGATGACAAAAAGGCTCATTTTAGCTGTTAACAGTTTGTTGAATTTTTAATATAATCTGCTTTTTCAACAAAAGAGCCTCTGCTCCAGGCCACTTGGCTAACTTTTAAAGAAATTCAGTGTTACTCAGAACATGTTTTGTGTGTATTAAATGTCTTCTGTCATCTGGAGGCCAAATCTCTTGTGTAACTTACCCAGAATCTTTTATGAATGGCAATTAATTATATTACACCTTATTGCAATATGGGCAACAAATAAATTTATTTTTATGCATTACCCTTTATATCATTATCTACAATTTAAGGCTAGAAATGCCATAGTTTTTCTTTCAATTTATGACAAATAAATGAAAGTCTGTGTATTGCCTTTTTTCCAGGAAAATAACTGTAGTGATTCAGAATGAACTATTTCAAAAGGTAGATTAAAATGTCTGAAGCAGTGTAGTGTGTAGTTTCATTATTCCTATTACATTTTCCAATTAGTTCTTCCTGAATACGGTATGTAAACTGGTGATTTTCATTAGTTATTTGTATTGGAAATTTGTTTTAATTTTTGCAGAAGCTTTGCAGTTTTAGTCTGAGAGATATAATTACTTTGTTCCTTCAACTCCAAGGCTGCTGTTTGAGCACACACTGAACTTATTGCCTTTTTATATAATTCACCCAGTGATTGTATTTCAATTTCTTAAAGTTGTCTTTTAAATATTTGAGTTTTGATCCAGAGTTATGTGTGTTCTGATGTGCATATTTCCCCTGCAAATGACCAGACACTTCCTGACGCTTTAACTTTTTCTGAAATATCAGTTAATCTGTAAGTTAATGAATTATATTTAATGTTTAAATTGTAATAGCCTTGAGTAATTATTTAAAGTGTAATTTAGATGAAAGTCCACATCTCATCACATCTTAAAACCTCAATAGTAAATAATTGAGGAAATATGTTGCACACATTCATATCACAACTTCTGGGCATTCAAGGTACCTCTAAATTGAGGCTTGTTGTGTTGTGGATCTTATTACAGTAAAAAAAAAAAAGCCATTTTAAGTGCAAAGTGCACCTTCATGGTAAAAAGCTAAAAAGGAGATGTGTACAAAACTTTATGAATCCCTAACTAGTTTCAAATTTGAAAGAGGGTGTTCTGATATCCTGGGAAGCATTCTGAGTAATATGCGAACTCTTCCTATGAAGCTGGAACAGTTGGTAAAATTTCAGTTTTTATAAGCCTTGAGGATTTTGGTAAGAGCTGTGAGTTTAGTTGCTTTGTAAAGTTTGGTCTCTCATCTGACAAAGTTTCTATTTTCTCCTTTTTCAATTCTGGTTTCATTATTATTATAGTTTCAAATTACTTCTTCCTGAATATGAGTATTCCTGACTATTTCTAAAATCTGATAGTATTTGTTGTCCACTGATCCTTTTCCCTGTTGCTGCTTCTTGGATTCCAACAATTTCAAATTTAATTTTATTAAGTTGAAAAACAATCACACATTTCAAAAACTTCAAATTGAATGGTTACTAAGAACAGTCTTAAGTACTGTTTATTCAAAGTATCAATTTTCAGCTGCAATTGGGGCTGGAATTTTGGTCACAAGTCATGATGGTCACAAGACACACCCAAGGGATTGGACCTGATTTTATAACAATAGTTAAGCAAATCACAGGTTTATAAATCTGAATCATCTGGTTTTAAAGTGAATCACACGATCATAATAGCAGGTCAGAAATCAGCAGACTGCTGGAAACTGGCAAAAAAGTTACATGCTATGGTCACATGACAATGGGATAGTGCAGCCAGTCTTAAATGTGAGCCAGTTGCTAAGCACCTGAAATGTAGTCATCACTAGCACCATTGATGTTGCCTTGCTTGGGTAATGAAAGGTCTGCAATTATATGACCAAGCTCAGGGGGCACCAACAATCCCTCATTTCAACCCTGAGCTACAAAAATTCTCCTTTAAAAAGCATCCTGCTGCAGTATGTTTAGTAGCTGTGCTGCTTATTGTACAGCATTTGGATGGTTTATTATTGCAAAAAGATTAGAAGGTACTGTTCTGATGTCTTTTAAAATTGTCTCTGTAATAAGCCCATTCTCATCCCATCCAATTCGTTTGCCAGGGTGCATCCATTCCCCCCCCCCCCAATTTATTCTTTGTGTTTGGTTAAACAATTTAGCTATTTTCTACCTACACTTTTTTCTTTATGCTTTTACTTTAGTGAAATCTTTCTCAGATGAAACCATTTGAATGTTGCACAAACTAGCGTAGACAATTTAGTAGCAGGCTGCCATGTGGCAGCCTTCAAATGAGAGCAATACTGGTTATCTCAGGAGAAAGGCATTCAGTATTTAAAATTAATTCTGGAATTAGTTTACACTTAAAATGACTTGTACAACTGATCTTTACATCACACAAAGCCGCCTGTGGGTGCTGGCATTTTAAACAAAGGGTTTAATTTGGGATGTGGTCTTGTTTATATTTTGTTTTGTTTGAATGTGGATAATAATGCAAATAAAGGTTTCTATTTGAAACTGAACTTTTCTTGCCAATCTCTCTGCGGGGGTGGGGGGCAAGGGAAAAAAAACCCCTCATAGACACAAACAATATATACTGACTGTAATGGCGACCATGTGACTGAGGGACACTGCCTCCGAAGGTTGTACTGGTCATAAATAGTCCACAATTTTTTTCAGTACCACTATAACTTCAATGAATGATTAGTAGGCAAGCACTATGATTATATAAATAAAATAAAAAACAATTTAGTCAATGGTGGAAGGTGAAATATGTAATCGAAAAACAATGAAGGAAATGAAGTTCTGCTTTTGATGTGTTCAAGTAATGGAATAAGAGAAACTTGTATGAGACTGAATTTGGAAGCAGTTCAATTTTTAAAAAGCCAGGTCTTACTGGAAAAAGTCCCTTTCCATTCTCCCCCACCCAACAATTTGTGTTTGTAAATTTTCAGAAATGTATTTCTTCTAATATACAGGTTATACAAATTCATATTTGGAACAAACTAGAATTCAGTTGCTTGTATATTGATCACAGAATTATCGTTTTAAAAAAGCTCCAAGTATAAAAGTAAACAAGTGCTTTTTTATAGTAATAGTTTTGGTTTTTTTTAAACATACAATATAACCACAAAGACTTAATACAAATCCAACTTTGTTAAAATTCAAGACATACATCGACTGCTTTTAATTTTGCAGTGTTTTTTTTTTTTTTAAAAAAAGATCAATTCTAAAGTTTAATTATGCAGTGAAGTGACATTTTCAGAAATGATATTGGGGCATGCCAATATTTCAGTAACAAAAATCTTCTGGATTGGATTTTTTTTTAAAATGGAACACTGCGTATTTACAATACAATGCTGGAAAGGTGGTTCCTTGGAGTGACTGTTTTATTTTCTGTTTCTTCTCTCAACCTCAAGGAAGATGTGAAAACTGTGAACTAAATTGTATCTTGTAGTATACAAACAAGTGACAACATTACAGTGCTGAATTGGTGCTTCTTTTCAGTAATATCCTTTGCAGATCCTAAAATCCCTTAACAGACTTCCAAGTTTAATTTGTCCAAGCCAGAAAGAAAGAAAAAGTGTTATTATCTTTACTTTGTCTTTTCAATGCCTTAATTTAAAGAAAATATAAAATTGTCTTCTGTTGAAATCTGATCTTCTGTGCTTTTGCCTTTCAGGATTCTACAGGTTGCAAAGTTTCTCTTCTGTCCTCTTTTGAAATAGTATCTCAGGTAATTGAAATAAAATAGCTTGTGAAGCAAGTGAGGTATAATCCAAAGCAAATGCGAGTAAACTAATAGGATACAGGTTCTTGACAACAGTAGTCTCCAGAAGTTAACTGCATCATTTTGGACTGCATAAAAATGCAAATATCCTATTTACCTTAGCGTCAAAGTTCATCCAGTCTTCCAGGCTAAGATTATGATTCAGTCTGAGATCATACATACTTTATTAAGTCTATACAAGAATTCAAGTTCTGGCCAGTTCATGTCCTCACTGAGGTCTAGCAGTTGTAGGAAATTATCCCTCCCAGCCTTCCCAAAGTTGCCCTCTGTGAAATAGAAATAAAAGATATATCATTAGTTCATTGTCATTGTAACCAATTGGACTATGAAACAGAAATCTAATTTTATCCAGGTCACACAAGAAAAAGAATGTGAACCACAGGCGCTACATGTGGAACCTTCAAAGTAGAGATCATCAACTCCTTTACTTGGCAACTGAATTTTTAGAAGAAATTTGATATCTATATTAAGAGTTGTGGTGGTGCAGTGGTTAAAATTCGGTATTGCAGGCTAACTTTGCCCACAACCAGGAGTTCAATCCTGAGTGGTTCAAAGTAGACTCAAGCCTTCCCTCCCTCAGAGGAGGGTAAAATGAGGACCTAGATTGCTGCGGGCAATATGCTGACATTGTATGTATGACAGTATAGCAATAGCAATAGCATTTGATTTATATACCGCTTATCAGGCCTTTTAACCCTCTCTAAGCAGTTTACAAAGTCAGCACATTGCCCCAACAATCTGGGTCCTCATTTTACCCACCTCGGAAGGATGGAAGGCTGAGTCAACCTTGAGCCTGGTGAGATTTGAACTGCCTAATTGCAGGCAGCTGCCAGCTAAGTACTATATACAGCACTCTACTCACTGCACCGCCACGGCTCTTGATGTCATATATGGCAATAATTTTTGAGGGAGGGAGGAAAAGGAAGAAAGGAAGGAAAGGAAAGAAAAAAAAGAATCAGTTGCATGAGGTTTTCTTTTAATGATCTGCAATGATTTACTCTATAGTAACTAGGGCCTGCTAGAATTGCTGCTGCTAAAATTTGTGTCCAATAATATTCTGCTTTACAAATGTATCAAAATGTAATGGAAATTCCAATCCCAATTGCCATTGTTAACCAGGGACTATCAGTACCTGTAATCTGATATTTTATCTTGAGCTTAAGTTTGAGCTCCAGCTTTTGCTTTAGATTAGCACAGCTGGAAGGCAGCTGACCCATTTCCCTAATGCACTTTACATAGGTAGTCCTTGACTTATGACCACGAGCCCCAAATTTCTGTTTCTAAGCAAGGAAGCTGAGTTTTGCCCAACTTTTATGACCCTTCTTCGCCATAACTATTAAGTGAAACCCCACAGTTAAATGACTCATGTGATCGCTGAGCAAATCTGTCTTCCCCCATTGACTTTGCTTGTTGGAAGTTGGCTGGGAATGTTATATGATCCCAGGACAGGCAACTGTCATAAATACTTGCCAATTGCTAAGCATCTGAATTTTCATCTCAAGAGTATAGGGATGCTGCAACAGTTGTGTGAAAAATAGTTGTATTTTCTGTGCCACTATAACTTTGAAGGTCACTAAATGAATGATTATAAGTCAAGATGACTACTATGTAGGTAGCATACGGCAACTTTCCACTCTGATTAACAGGCAGAGAATTCAGAAAAAAAAATCCTCTTCTAAATATTGGAGCTCCATGATACAATAATTCAGTTTTGAAGGTTCCATCATATTAGTATTGAACCCAGTAAGCCTTTTGCTAGAGACTCCAAATATTAGATGAGGTCCATCATTGTGTCAACTTTCTCTCTGTGAAGATGGACTAAGAACAGTTGTAAATATGTACTGTGTGCAACAAAGAAATAAAAATAAAAAAACAAGAAATAAACTAATGATTTACACAAATTCCAACTTACAGGGACTTAGAAGATGAAGATTTTTTCATTTCTGGCCATTTTCGACGTTGAAACTGCCTAATTTTGAGACATAATAGGACATAAAAATGAGTCACACACGTTAGAAAAAAAGAAAAAGAAAGAAAGAAAGAAAAAGAAAGAAAGAAAGAAAGAAAGAAAGAAAGAAAGAAAGAAAGAAAGAAAGAAAGAAAGAAAGAAAGAGGAAGAGAAAGAAAGGAAGGAAGAGAAAGAAAGAAAGAACGAGCAAGCAAGCATCCTGGATAGGTAATAAAATATTGAACATTTCTCACATTAAAGTACCAAAAAAAATCAATATTTTACGCTCCTTACCATAACCTAATTCTATCTGCCTATGGATTATTTCAGTATTTAGTGTAGATTTAGTTTTGGGGATGGGGAAATTTATCGTTAGTAGTATTACCTGTATTGTTCATAGCTTCCATCTTTAAGACCTAAATGAAGACAATAAGACTAATAAAAATTTATGGAAGCAGGGGCAGGGAAAGCATATTGTAAAAGTAAATAGACTTATCAAAAGTTTGTTTTAAAGACAGTGGCACTTTCCAAACACAGAAGTTTGAGAGAAAACGATAGCAGCTCCATGTAGAATGAGGCAGCTCAATGCTGAATTAAGAATCTACACATTCAAGTTATATTCCCATAATAAATCCAAAGCTGGTTCACATTTATTATGCTCCTACTGCAGCTTGATACAGAGGCAAAGTGATGGAATATTGAATTTAAATAAAGTCATTGAGTTAAGCCATTCTCTGTACTTTTTACACCTACTCCACAAAGCTACATATGGTTAATCATCATCATCATCATCATCATCATCATCATCATCATCATCATCGTCATTGCTCTATACAGAACAAGAAAATTGAGAAATGAAATTAATAACTAGTATTTTATCACTTGTATTTCCATTTATCTTACCAGTGTAATACCTATGATAAATTCTACAATTTATTTATAGATTCATACTACACCTCTACACTGAAGACCTTGGGAATTGGCCTCAACAGACGGGAAACCATGACTTCTGAGCGATCAGCTTGGAGGCAGGCTGTATGGCACAGCATCTCCCAATTCGAAGAGACGCTTGCTCAACAGACCAAGGCAAAGAGACAGTCCCGACACCAGCAAAACCAGGAAGCTAGACGGGGGACAGACTGTCTCTGCCCTCAGTGTGGAAGGGATTTTCACTCTCAAATTGGCCTTTTCAACCATACCAGATGCTGTTCCAGAACTTCAATTCAGAGCACAATACAACAGTCTTTCGAGACTGAAGGATGCCTAGTATATACTACACCTTTCTTAGAACTGGTGAAATTAACAAAACCACTTAATAAAACCACTTAATAAAACATCTATATGAAGTTGTATGTGATTAAAACCTAACCCTGATTTAGATTTCCTGTTTAAACTACTTAAAGGTACATACAAATGACTTAAAATAGTATCATTCAAATTATTTAAGCACCTTCCCCTTGCCAAAGTGAAATAAAAATGGAACTTACCGAGTTCCATATTTCGGGTCCTTGGATTGCACTGTTTATGGCCTTTGCAACTTCTCAGTTCCATGAGCTGCACATGCAGTTGGTTGAGAACATCTCTATGCAGTGTGTTTACTGCATTAATTAGCTGCACACAGATACATTTTTTAAATTATAGCAGGTATTCAATGAGCAGAGTAGAGATTGTATTGATTTTTTTCCATTAGTGTATTTTTATTTTTTAAAATATTTTTAATTATTTTATTTTATTTTTAAAAATAAGTTGCAGGAATAATCAAGGGTCTAGCATTCAGTTCTGAAAACCATGCTACCACTTTGTGCCAGGAAAAAAAAGACAAAGGAATTGATGTGGAAGGTTTATGTGGAATCTCCCTATCTAGCCAATCAACTTCCTTTTTTCATGAAAGAGACCCAGTGAATGTTTAAATAAATGCAGTTCAGGCCAGTCTGTTATTCTCTATGGGGAGAGCATATGAGGTGTAACATTCACCCCCACACCCCAGTTTCCACCTGTGATAGAAGGCTGATAGAAAACAGAAGGCTGCATGACAAAATGAAACAGTTTCCTGTGAATGATATGGAAAATCTGGTGCGGTTTCCCTATGTTCTAAAACCACCCTAGAGAAATCGTGTCCACTTGTGGTTTTTTCTGGAGAGAAGACGTGGTGTCAGAGAGAAAGATGGGCCCCTGTGAATATGCTGGGGAGTGGGTGTGTGATTACTCTCCACCCCACAGATATTGGATACAGGCACTTCGACTTCTAATGCTCAGATGTAGATTCCAATCTTAGACTTCTACTGCCCTTTCCTTGTTCTCCAGAGATGACGTTTTGATGGAGAAAAAAGGAAGTAGTGATGAAGGCAGCTGTAGAACTGAACTTCATCCTCACCTCATGAAGATGCTAATATTATAAGCTTTAATTTATAAATTGTTACAGGGCCTTCTTATGTGTACCCAAGTCAGTCCAAATCTAGAGAGCCAACACAACAAATCTGGTCCCTAATCAATTCATCACATACACAAGCACTCAAAGGCTAATAAGGTAAAGGTAAAGGTTCCCCTCGCACATATGTGCTAGTCGTTCCCGACCCTAGGGGGCGGTGCTCATCTCCGTTTCCAAGCCGAAGAGCCAG
>JANHFR010007420.1:225938-237405 GCA_032468015.1 Mimophis mahfalensis | reverse complement strand
TAACATTTTATTGTAGCCTGCCCAGCGTCTCTCCCCTGTGAAAAATAAATAAATAAATCATTCCTTCAGCACAATTGTAACTTCTGATTACATATAGTAATCTTGGAAATGATAAGCAACATCTTGAGTTGGTAGGCAGCATGACTCACCTCACAGTGAGGTGGGAAAAACAGGAGAAAGGAGTATTATTATGTTCACTGCCTTGAATTACTTAATGAAGTAATACAAGTCTAATAAATAAATAGAATCATTATTTTAACATTAAAATAATTGACATTCAGATAAGCTTGCCTTCAAATACCATGAATGTTTGTCAGCGGCCAAAACCACCATGGAAATCGTTTGTGAAATAACCATGTGTCCAACTTTAAAACTGTATTTGTCAAAAATCGTAGAGAAGACATAGATACTCTATAGACAATTTTTCCTTCGTATCATGGAACATTACATAGAAATTTAGGGCAAGCAAGGTTTGGCCTATTCAGTTATTTTTCTTTTTCCAAACCCAAAAGGGAAAAAAAGGAAGAAATTTGAACTGGCCATTCTGGATGGGCAAGTTTTGACCTTTCAGAGAGCATGCTCAGAAATACCATCATAAAGTTTGCATAGATATCTGGTACCACATAGCTGATGCAAATTGAGTAGCATATGTCATACAATATTGACATAATATTATCCGCTAGCACTTATTTCCTTATCTCGGTAACACTGTAATTCCCCATTCCCTCACCTGTTAAACTTTTCTTTTAAAAAAGTAGCCTTTACTGTAGTTCAGTGTTCCCAAGATCTTAACATTTATCGCCTTATCTGCAAGATGAACCTAAATAAAAATACTAGGTTCAAATGAAACTTGATGGAGGTGGATATATAATCAGTATCTTTAACTTATTCCAGGAATGGAGACTATCCGTTCTCTTGATATTGTTGACATACAACCAAATATTTCTCACAATTGCCCATCCCTGTTTTGACTTTTTCAAGATTTAGTTTAGTGACATCAAGAGGGCCCTAGCTACAGTAGGTTTCCTATCCCAATTTTATTCTCTTATAAAACTGTGAATAGGAAGGTGGGTTTTGGGCCCAGGTAGGTCAAATATAATGTGCATCATGGAATGTGTGATGTCATTATGGCTTCCAGCAGATGTCTATGCAGTCTTCTCCAAACTGTTTCCTCTTGGAAATGTTGGGCCATTCCAATCCTGGAGGACCAGTTTATGTTTAACATTTGCCTAGAAGGCAAATGTAGGAAGAGTTGTTCTGTGGTGTTAATCAGTCCATCCCGTTAGAATGTGCATATATACTGATAGTCCTTGACTTACAACAGTTAACTGTTCAGAATTACAACGGCACTGAAAAAAGTGACCTTTGACCAGTTTTCGCCCTTACGACCATTGTGGCATCCCCATGGTCATGTGACCAACATTTTAGACGCTTGGCAATTGAGTCCTATTTATGACAGTTGCGATCCCCTTTTCCAACCTTCTGGCAAGCAAAGTCAATGGGGAAGCCAGATTCACTTAACAACAGTTTGACTAATTTAACAACTACAGTGGTTCACTTAACAACTGTGCCAAGAAAAGTCGTAAAATGGGGCAAACTCACTTAAACAAATGTTTCGCTTAGCCACAGAAATTTTGGACTCCGTTGTGGTCGTAAGTCGAGGACTACCTGTACATACGTTTTGCAACAAGAGACACCGTTCAGCCATTTTTACCTTTTCAACAAAAGAAAAAAAATATTTTTACGTTTTGGTTTATTTACTGTTATTTACTTGCCATCTTTTTATTTCATGGGGCATATGCACATGTACACAGGCACACACACACTTCCTCATTCATGGAGATCTATGGGGAAATTTTAAAGACTCCCCCTAGTGAAACCTAAGCACATGTGACTGGACCGTCTCTGAGAGAGTACGGTAACTTATAAATGTTCTTGATAAACGTGAAAATAGTCTGTTTGCAGTGGCTGCCACCTTATTTTCTGATGCAATCAATAGCCTCCTTTACATATGACCCACTTAGTTCCATTGGTGTTTTTTTTTCTGAGTGAAGACCAATTGAAATAATTTCTGATGACTCAGAATTTGACCCCAAGGTCTGCTGATGTAATCATTGTGAAAACAGCATGCATATCATTAAGACGTTGATTTACAACTCTAAGGAGCTCTGCATATCAGTGCCATCCAACCGTTTTCTTTAGTTACTTTTAACAAACCAACACCCAGGGCACCTGGCCACCACCCTCTCGAATGGTGGTGGCCAGGTTCTCCTTCCTCCATTCTAGAGGGTGGTGACCTGGCTCTCCTTCTATCACCAAACAAAGCAAATGAGTAAAGACTATCTTCTTCCCATACTGTGGCAGGAATGCAGGAAAACTGTCAAATCCTTGGTTCTCTTCTACTGAACCCAGGAAAACTGTAAATATTGACATCCTGGTTTTAAAATTAGGTCTTTGACCACTGGGTGAACTACTTTATCTGATGGGCAATGTTCCTGTAAGAAAACTTTCAGGCTGAAAAATTTGCATAGGAATTTCAAAGGATATAGAATAGATGCTCAGCCAACAGTTGCCTCTAGGATGTTAAGAATTCATTCCCCATGGCATAACTTAAGGGCTTGGGGCCATTTTGTCAGATGGAGACCAATCATACACAGTACATAAAAGATTGGAAGATCAAAGCCAACCTTTCCATTCTCAACAAGATATGAGGAGGAAGAGCTTAAATAGCATATCAGCATGATCATACTTCCTTTCTACAAAACCTTTTCAGCAATTCAGAGCATATTAGTTTCTTCTGTTGTGATTCTCTTACTAATGGGTTTCATTGAAAGACACCTCCCCGCCCCATGCTAGAATTTGTAAGGCAATGTTTGTGAACAGAAACACGCATAACACAGAAGAGAATGCTGGTTGTTGCATGGGTTAAATCTGAAACAAACACTATTGGTATCTGCTCAGCTTTACTGCAGGACTGCAGAAATGGGTCTTCCATTTAATTCACATCATGCATTGGTTAAAAAACCCCCCGCATACTTGTAACATGGAAGAACTATTATTTGGCTGGATTAAAAATGTAAGTAAATGAGTATATTTCTAGAAATGACTTGTGTGAATGTCTCTGGGAGTAGGGCCAAAGGGTTGAGTGGGTAAAGATTGCAAGAGATTTCATTTATTTAGTTCCATTTAGTTATTTTTTTTGTGTGTGTAAATCAGTAGCCTGGAAATGTTCTTGTCTGACACATTGTACAGATAAGGAATTGGCTTTGCCATAATTATATTAGTTCACTCAACCATTCACCTGTAATATATTTATGCATATATGTGCAGCAGTCTCAACTGTAGGGGTAAATTTTGAATTACAGGCATTTGTCAAGATTGCTTTCCATGAGAATCCCAAAAATGCAGATTGATACTACTTATTATATACTGTACAGTGTTTATCTATCTGTAATCTTGACTATCTATCCAAGACCAACTCAAACCAAAACATTTTGAATAATAACTGGCATAGCTCAAAACAGTATATTGTTGCTAGGAAAATACATCAATACTTTTAAGAGTAAATAGAAACTTGAAAGGATGCCAGATAATATCATCATTATTGTTTCTAAAAAGATAGGTCCTGCTATGTTGTTTCTACGAGCAACACTGGTTATTTTCTAATAAACAATGGGAAGTATAAAAATGGGAATCAAAACTATAAATTAATTAAAAACAATCTAATTCTGATCAGCCCACACATAGGGTTTTATTATTCACTGCAGGGTAATTTGCTGATAAGATGTTCATCTGAATGTAATATCCTACTGTGTACATCACGCTCATTACTTTTAACTACAAACCATTTTCAGAATGTTTCAGGTAATAACACATCTATTCAAGAGTAAGTTCAGTATCTTGTGATATATGTATTTGTTGTTTGCTTCTTTCAGTGTGTTATATTTTAATATGTAGATTAAAAATACCTGTACATAAAGGTAAAGGTTCCCCTCGCACATATCTGCTAATTGTTCCCGACTCTAGGGAGCGGTGCTCATCTCTGTTTCCAAGCCAATGCTTTCCGAAGACGTCTCCGTGGTCATGTGGCCGTTATGACTAAACGCCGAAGGCGCCTGGAACGCTGTTACCTTCCCACCAAAGGTGGTCCCTATTTTTCTACTTGCATTTTTACATGCTTTCGAACTGCTAGGTTGGCAGAAGCTGGGACAAGTAACAGGGGCTCACTCCATTATGCAGTACTCGGGATTCGAACCACTGAGCTGCCAAACTGTACATAGCCAGATCTTATTCTGTTGGTTCAAATCCTCTCTCAATTCATTAACATTCCATTTTAGATAACTATATGCAATTCATTAGTTTTAGGAGTTATCCAGGTCCAGATGCTGAACACAGTGGCAGGGGTTCTGATAAAATGGTATAAAACAGTCTACTTTCTATTAAGTTCTCTTTAAGATTTACATTTTGTCATACATTCATTTATGAAGTATGATAGTTCCTAAAATAAGATCTGGCTATAAAAACTCTGATGGTCCCCCATTAAGGATTAGTTATGCACTGCTTTCTGGTAGTCAATGTTAACTGAAAACACCATGCAGGTTATGCATTGTACACAATCTGAAAATAGAAAAATCCCATCCCCCCATAACACCAAAAGGGAGTGGAAATCATGCCAAACTTTGTAACATCTGTGTTTTTCTCTCTTCTGTAGTCCAAACATATCCAGATCCTTTAACCATCCATCATGGGACTTGATTTCCAGCCCATTCACGCTCACGGTCCCGGTAGATTTCCTCTGAACTTGTCATTGTTCTTTTTAAACTTTGATGACCAGAACTGGACACATTATTCCAAGCAGGGTTTTATCAGGGGAGATAAGAGTAGAACAATTACTTCTTATGATTTGTACTTGGATCTGATTAATGCATGCTAAAAATAGCAAAATAGCATATTAAAATGCGATTGGTTAGACTTTAAGGTATCACAGATTTCCCCCCCCGGCTGAATACTATTTTGGTTTTAAATGAAGTCAACAATATGTATAAGGTTTCATACCTAATGCCTACCTTTCGCTACACTAGAAATATTTTCCAGGATTTTCCAGGGAGGCAGAAAAATTCCTTAGAATTAATGTAATTAACTTGACCATAATAACTGAGAAAATTGCTATCTTGAAGCTTCTCTATATTAGATAACTAGCTGATCACCCAGTTTTGCCTGGGTATAGTCGTTCTGGAGCCAGCTGCCTCCCTAAGGTTTGAAAAGGCCTCACCTCATCACAGCCTGGGCCTAAGCCATATCATCCCGGCCTAGACCTCCTCCTTCTCTTCTTGGCCCCCAACTCATGTATCATCCCGGCCTAGGCCTAGGCCATGTCAGCGTTTCTGCTTCCCCAGTGCTTGTCATAGGAGGCTAAACTTTGACCACTCTGACCTAGGAAGATACCAGTGCATCATCCTATGGGAGGGGGGGGTAGGAAAGGAAAGCCTCCCACCTCAGTGTGGACTCAGGAAGGCAGAGGCAGACTTTCCCCCTCTCTGTGTGGAACATTCCTAGCAAAGCTTGCTGGGAATTGTAGTTTGCTTTGCCTGTGGCACAATTTTTAGGGGATATAGCCCCCTCCCAGGGGGGCTAGGGCTCCCCCCCCCGGTGCTTTTTTTCAGAGGGTAAGTTATGTGTATGCCATGTTTAGGTCAGATTGGTCCAGTCATTAAAAATTGTATAAAGAAAGATATAACGCCCACCCGCCTGCCCACCACACCCTGTTTTATAGAGAGAGATATAAGATAGTAATAGATTAGACAAGTGATAGAATCATTGTGAAACTGTAGCACTTTGCGATATTAATCTTGTCGGGGCTTTTTGGATTGGACATATTAAATATTTAGATGGGAGATTTCCAGGAAGTAGAAAGGTATTAGTTAGACTGGTAAATTCAAACAGCAAACTATATTCTGTATTGCTGCCAAAAGAACAGGATATGTGACTTACTTGAAAGAGGTTTTAGCTACCTGCAGCCACAAGGAATGAATTTTCTTTCACTTCCTTGGATTCAGATTTTAACTTCTGAGTTAGAAAAGTGCTTTTTCCACAGGGCTTCTTTGAGAATCATCCATGACTTGGATGATTGAGAATCTCCACAGGCATTGTGCATTAGAACCTAAGAACAACCTGCACCTTCTAGAGGCAGAAGGACACTTTAGTAGTTTTGTTTAAGAAACCTTCTGTACTTTTGATGCTTTTGGGTGATCCTGGAGATAAACTTTCTTGCATTTGCCCAATATATTGCTTAAGAAGCAAAAGTTGTGTGGGTTGGTGGTGGGGCTGGGACTAGGACTGGAGAAAAGAACTACATATGTTGATTTTGGTAGAAGCAGCAGTGGGATAAACAGTAACAAGGCTGGTAATGTTTCAATACAAAACTACTAGTTAAACTATTTGTACTCAAGAATATCTGTGCAGGAATATATATTTTTGAAGCTTTCATATGTTTGTTTGTTCATTAAGGAGAAAATCAATGTTATTTTCAAAATGTTTTCCTCCTGCTACAAGTACACTTTTTTCATCAAATAGACTTCTTAAACCACGAGTTTACAATGGGAAGCAAAACACACTGCATTTAAAAAAAAAACATATAGCAATGTATTTGGACACAGATGTTATTTTCTATGCGGCAGCAAGGTAATGTTGGAAGAGCCTTTAGGTTCCCCTGTGACAAAGCAGACCAAAACTGCTTGCAGATATGGTCTTTTTATTTTTGTGTAAAGATATAAAGAGAATAATATTTTTTTTATGATATATACATTTACCAAAAGTAGAAAAGAGGGGCTGAAAACTGGAACTTAGAGACCTATGATAATTATGATTAAGATGAAATAGCTGAGAACTGGTAAGCTTTGAGGTGACACTTTTGCATACCCAGTTCTGTGTGTCTGTTTAGAATCAGATCCAGGTGTTTCCCCCACGCAGTCAATTCAAACCACATTTTGGATTCCTTTCTGTTTTCGGTGTAAGTTACAAAGGTGTGATGGGTTGACAAATCAAACATCTAAACAGAAACAAACAGGTGTTGTAAGAATCTTTCTCATTCTACCCTTGCCTATTACTGACAACATATTTATAAATTGGCAACTGACTTTTTAAGAAAATAATTTGTAATATGAATAGCAGAAATTCTAACCATGTAATTATTTGTTTCAAGCATTTTTATCCAGACCTTCAGCTGAAAATACAATGTTTACAAAAATGACAAGACACTGGAGCTTAAAATTGAAAAGGCCACAACATAGTCAGACGGTAAAAGGGAAAGGGTTTGGGACAGAATAAATAAAAGGAAACACAAACTTTCTGACTTCTTAGGGTAGTCAAGTAGAACCAAAGCATTCTGGGAAAGATGAATCCATTAACAATCAATCATGGGAACAGCTTGCTTCCAGAAGTTGTGGGTGCTTCGTCACTAGAGGTTTTCAAGAAGGGATTAGACCAGTGATGGCGAACCCTTTTGGCACCGAGTGCCCAAACCAGAACATGCATGCATGTGTCTGTGCCAGAGCCCTAGAAAACTGAAGACCAGCTGGCCGATGTGCACATGCCTGCTTTTTGGCTGGTTTGGAGGTGGTTTCAGGCCATTTTCAGCTCGTTTTTGGCCTGAAAATGCCCCCCAAATGGCCTGTTTTTGGCCATGGGGGGGTAGCTGTTTCAGGCCATTTTTGGCCATTTTCTGGTGCTCATGAAGACCAGTGCACCAGAAACCAGAAGAGCAGCTGGCGATGGTGCGCGTGCCCACTGAGAGGGCTCTGCAGCGTGCCACCTCTGGCGTGCATGCCATAGGTTCGCCATCACAGGATTAGAAAGTGATTTGTCTGGAATGGTATAGAGGATCTCCTACTTGAACAGGGAGTTGGATTAGAAGGTCCTTTCCAACTTGGTGGTTCTGTTTTGTTATTACTTTCCTGCAGGGCTTAGGTTTCAGCGAAAGACCGTTGGTTTATGAGTCTGTTTGCTTTACTGCTGCTTTGATGAAAATCTCTTTCCAATGACCCCAGAGAATAGCAGTGGTAAAGAAGGATATGAGATGGGCTTGATGTAAAAACTACAGAATGCAAACTTGTATTGCGAGTTTATGAGTAAAGAAATAAAAAATGTATCTTTTTTAAAAATGTTATTTCCGTATTTAATTTTTCCCATTCATAACATTAACTATATTTTCTTCTTGTACTTTTACATAAAACCCAGACAATTAAACAAGGAATGAAGAACAACACATCTTGGGTGGAATTTTTTCTTGCTGGATTCCAGCATCAAAGGTCACTCACCATTTTTCTTGGTTTCATCCTCTTCATGTTTGTGATTGCTCTTGCTAGAAACAGCCTTCTTCTTCTTCTTTTTTTTGAATTTTTTTAATTTATTTTAAATGTTACATAAATAAAATCTCATTTTGAAGGATGCGTTGTCCGGTTCACATCAATTATATCAATCATAGTAATATACACTAATCTTATTTCAACCATTATCATTATTAGCTGTACTTACTCTCCTAATATAGTATTCATATATTTAAACTACTAGCAACTTATTTTTTTTTATTTTTATTTTTAGAAATAAAAAAGATATCTTTCTACATCAATAACTTTATTTCCCCCCAGCTTTAACCGTATCGGAAAAGATCATGCAGTTTCATTTTTCGAGTTTAGCAAATGCTTCTTTTGTTTGTGGTATGTGTGCTTGAGTTGATTCTGAACTGCCTAGTAATGGTGCAGGTTTCACAGTGAAATGATGATGTCACTTTCATATATGGACATAGACATAACACCAAAAAAAAAAAGCATTTTCCTTTCCTATGAATTGGTTTGTAGAATGGCTTGGACAAATGCATTCCATCCATGCCAGATAGCTAAAAATTAATTGATGCCTTCTGATGAAGATGAGATTGCTTAGTTAAGTAATGAGAGGTACCTAGCAGGGTAGTGATGTCAAGAAGACAGATAATGAAACATCTGCAAGCAAACAGCCAAGCTCAGGGAGCACCAAGGACTTCACTGTTCAACCCTGAGCTACAGAGCAATAGATCTCTTCTGCTGAATAGTTTTTGACTGAGGGTGATTGCTGTGAGCTGCAAATCATGGTAATGCCAACATCACTGATGGGCTCCTATAAAAGATTGGTATATTCCAATCAGTAAGGGTTGACACAGCCTTATTGGTTTAACTGGGGAGTTTTTAGATCTTTCACAATATTGTTTGCCTTTTAGATAAACATCAGAAACTTTGAAAAAAAGGATGACAGTTCTTTATATCTTCCTGTCTAAAATTAAAAATCTGGAGCTTATATAAGGGGCAAGCTGCAACCATGCAAGCTTACTTGTGAAGAAATGTATAACGAGGAATTTCCTTTTAAAACCAATCCCTCTCTATAAGAAGGAGTTTATTGGGGAAAGGGGAATGCAAGAAACAATGGAAGAGACAACACACACACAGTACCTACACGGAAGCATCTTTCCAAATAACATCAGTTGAATCAGCCACGCTAAATTTCAGTTGCTTACTTGGGTGCTTGGTCAAATGCTGTTCTTTTAAGAGGCCATCATTTTAAGGAAAATTGACATGGATATCAATTGCTCAACAGACTGAGGCAAAGAGACAGTCCTAACACCAGCAAAACCAGGAAGCTAGACAGGGGACAGACTGTCTCTGCCCTCAGTGTGGAAGGGATTGTCACTCTTGAATTGGCCTTTTCAGCCATACTAGACGCTGTTCCAGAACCTCAATTCAGAGCACGATACCATAGTCTTTCAAGACTGAAGGATGCCTAGTATCCTTGCATGTAACCTTGGCTTTTAGAATTCGTTCAGAGTTCATCGCAGAGAAGATGATTTTGGTGAATTGGTTTTGCTTGGGTTTTGTTAGGCAGGCTGTCCTTCCATCTCTCCCTCTCTATCTCTCTCCTTCTCTCCCTCCCTCTCTCATTAGTCTCATATAATGCAGAAGATACATGAAAAGCAGTGTTTTTATAATTACTATTTGTTGAAGCAAAATGTTTTCTGTTCCTTTCTTATGTCCTGGATCCAGCCAGGACAAAAAAGAGAGTCATGATAGCTGAACTTACGAGCATAATGACCATATGATTGAATGAAAGGAACCAACCAACTGATTTTCATCAGTTTTACCACCGTAGAAAGACGAGAAACTTTTCAAGAAATTAAAAAAAAAATGTTTTCAGCATGGGGCCAGCATGAAAACAGCATGATCCTATTGTGTACTAATTTTGTTAGAGATTCTGCTTCTAAGGAATTTTGGGCATATAGGTTATTTTAAGATCTCTGTTATTTGCTGCTGTTTTGGCAGTCATTTGCAGATGGGCAATGTCTCAAGGATACAGACATGTTTTGCTACAAATGTTCAATCTCTAATTAAGATAATCAAGATAACTAGATTTATTGAACTGCAGATGTCATTACCCACAGTCATAATAGTTCAGATAAAAGGTAATATGTGTCTAGTGAACATGAGATTAGATGGCAGTTTTACAGCAGAAAAATATATGCAGCTTTATATGGTACCAATCTTTTCATTGCTGTTTTTCCTTCTATGTAATTCTTAGTTCTTAAGGTCTCCCTAATAAGTCAGGATTTTTGTGGGAATCAGATAATTCCTCACCACATTATGTTGATTGTCGCAAATCCTAGAGGGGATTGTATTACGGAAACTGCCAGGAACATAAATGATTTATTCTGCTACATACATTCTTGTTAACCTTTTGGTAGTTCTCCCAGGGCTGGCATTACTCACCCAATCGGTTTTTCTTTTGCGTTGTCTACCCCAAACACTGCATTTGCTCCTGTATGTGTTCATTTTTCTTGCCCGGAACTTACTTTAATTTGCTCTGTTGTACATGGTTACAAATCAGGAGGGAAAGTAATTTAAAATCCACGGGTTCCCTGGTACAGGACAGTCATGATAGAATGAACTTCCTGATTTCCTTTAGTGACTAATTGTCAACTGGAGAATTGTTAGCCTTTCTATCCAAGACCTCTCCCCTGTTCAGCCCTAAAAAAACAAGACAGCACTTTGACTTTTCATGTGCAAAGTCCATAAATACAGAACTTAACAAATATTGCCCCGCTGCTGAAACACAAGAGGCCGCCATGTAAATCATGCAGTCCTGCACAAAGGAAAATTTTAATGAGAAATGTATTTATTTTTATCCTGCCTTCATTACTTTTATAAATAACTTAAGGTGATGAATATAGGTAATACTACTTCCTCCTACTTTTCCCACCACAACCACAGTGAGGGGTCAGTGGTGGGATTCAAATAATCCCATCACCAGTTCGCTAAAAAATGAGTGCACACGCACAAGCTGGGCACGCCAAGCCGGCTTTCTCATCGCTCCGTTGTTTGGTGTTGGCTGCAGGTGGAGAAGGAGGCACTTACCAAAGTGCTCTGGTAAGCGCCTCCTTCTATACCCG
>JANHFR010007420.1:182648-193769 GCA_032468015.1 Mimophis mahfalensis | reverse complement strand
AGCCTGGTGAGATTCGAACTTGCCTTAATTACAGGCATCTGGCAGTAAGTGCTAAGTGCTTAACATGCTGCACCACCAAGGCTCTTTAATTTAAAATTTAATTTAAAAACTAATTTATTTAAAAGTGTTAGTGGGTGTAGTTTGGGTTAGATGTGAAAGCCCAGAAATAGGGTGTTGTATTTTATAGGAATAATTGGAAGAATAACTAGATGGGGGTCTAGTTAATCAGTGTTTTTCACTAAATGTAAGATGTGTGGATTTCAATTTCGAGAATTGTCCAGGCAGCATATTGGCTGGGATATTCTGACAGTCAAAGTCCACATATCTTAAAAGTTGTTGATACTCCCAATATACAGTATTGGGTTGTTTAATGAAAATCAGGATGAACGTTTCAAATCAAAGTCAATATTCTTTATTGGCTCTATGCTAAAACAGCAGTCTTCAGCTGCTGTGTGGTGCTGCAAAAGGTCTATGAACGTGTCGCATCAGTAAGCCACAATTAAATGACAGAAACTGTTACATAATTGCACAGCTAGAGTCCCATTGCCATGACATCGCCATAGGTGGACTACCTACATTTCTTCTCTTAAGCCTCAGCAACCAGTGATGTCGCAAGACTTCCAGTTTTGCAGTCTGGAGTCCCACCTATGAGATGTATATCCGCACAAGTGAACATCTTGACAGTGTAGTGTAATCTGAAAAAGGTTGAAAACCACTGTATTAAAGTGCAGGAATAAAGATGAGTTTGAACTTTACATGGGAATGTTGTATGTCTTAATAGGTATAGCTGAGGTCTGATGCAATTATTTTCACATCTGGACTACAGTAGTTGAAAGATACAGATCATTCACATGAAAGAAAGATAGTAGAATGGGAAGTAGAATAATAAGTTAAAATCTACATCTTCAGTTTGAAGGTCCTAAACTGCTAGGGTCTTGCAGCAAGCAACAAAACTCTCTTCATTTCTACTTTGTGTAAAAATCAGTGAACTAAAAGAAAAAAAATACTATAAGTTGGCCTCCTTTGTTGAAGTGAAGGGGAAAATTTAACAAAACACTTCTAGTCCTGCTGTTTTGTTTAGGTGACTGAGGAGGAACAACTCAGAAGCCTGGAGAGGTGAGCCAAGAGTTCCCTCCAGTGAGGGAATAGAGTCATAACATTTAAAAACCAGAGAACAACCAACTTTGTGATAGTCATTTCACTTCACTGCAACTGAGTTGGTGCTGGAGAGTTGTTTTAATTGTAGGAACACAGGTGCCTGGACTTACTTTTTAACTGGTTTTAAATTCTCATATAGAAAATACTTAAATAGAAGCATTAAATAAAAGCAAAATTTATTGTTAACATACATTCACATATGTATAAAGAGAAGATGTGACAGATAGTTAAAAAAGGCATGAAGAAAGCACTAGCACTGATGATGTTACCTAGATTGGATAATAAAACGTCTGCAAGAAAATAAGCAACCTCTGAGAGCACCATGGACAATTGTAAATGTGTATAAAATATTAATTATAATGGTCAGTGGCTAGCTATTATGTTGAACTATTAGCATATTCACATAAAGCCAGCTTGGGATAATGGTTTAGGCTAGAAGGCTTCATGCTAGAATCCAAAAAATTGAGAGTTATAGTTCTACCTTATATCTTATATCTATAGTTCTAACATATATCTAGCTGGGTGATCTTGGGCCAATCACCTCAGTTCCCAGGAGTAAAATAATTACCTGAAAGCGCAACTTTTAAGAATGTATGTATATAATATACTACATTATCTAGTTTCTGTGCTTTAAGAAATACATATAAACCTTCTTCCATGTTGCTATTACATATATTTACAATGCGCTTGTATAGAGGTGCACAAATTTGAGCTTGGTTTGGGAAAAGCTGCATATTTTTTTTCCATACACATGTTAAAAATTATAGGGAACATCAGTGCATGGTTAAAAGAAGAGAAAAGGAGGACTGAGAAAATTTTGGGAGTGGCACATGGCCACATAAAGGGAGGAAAAGTGGAGAGAGAGGCATACCAGTTAGTCCTAGTTGCTTCACAAATCTTGTCTAGAATTTGTCTCAAGTAAAACCTGGAACTTCCAGTGTGGCATAGGTTTTGAATCTATTAGCTCACAATCTGACTTGTTTATTTCATACACAGTTGGAAAAAACAACCAAGAGGTTAATTTGAAAATTCAAACCACAGTTCCCAAGTAGCAATGTCCCCTACCAAATTCAATAGGGTTCTCCTGCATAAATACATTGCCAAGCATACTGATAGACCAGACTCAGAAAACAGCTCCACAGGAAGACTACGGCCATTTCTATTGAGATTGGCTATAACAAAATCTTGCAAAAGTGATAATACTGTACTTCTTCCTCCTTATAGATCAATGTATTAGGGAGGCAAGCGACTGAACTGCTTCTTTATTATCTTGTTTTGAATTTTAAAAATTCTTCATCCCCTTTTTCCTACACAGTGCCCTTAAGGTCATCTTTTTTACTCTCTCTTCATACACCAGGAGTGGAAGATTGTCTCCATTCTTGGGTTTTGGGGGTTTTAGTTGATGCTCTAGAAATTCCTTCTTATTTTTGAAAGCATCTTGTATGTATTTAAATAAGGGTGGGGAGGCATTGTACGACAGCTGTATGTGTTATGCTTAATGTATAGCTTTTGATTGAATAGCTGCAGTGCCTTAATAGCATTTATTCTTCTGTGTTGTAGGAACGTGGTGAAAGATGGTGGATCGCTTGGCAAACAGCGAAGCAAATACTAGGCGAATAAGCGTAGTGGAAAACTGTTTTGGAGCTGCTGGTCAGCCTCTAACCATTCCTGGCCGTGTCCTCATTGGTGAAGGAGTATTAACAAAGCTGTGTAGGAAGAAACCAAAAGCAAGGCAGTTTTTTTTATTCAATGATATCCTTGTATATGGTAACATCGTTATCCAGAAAAAGAAATACAATAAGCAACATATCATTCCTCTCGAAAATGTCACTATTGAGTCTATCCAAGATGAGGGGGATTTGCGGAATGGCTGGCTGATCAAAACTCCAACTAAATCTTTTGCAGTATATGCTGCTACTGCCACAGAAAAATCTGAATGGATGAACCATATCAATAAATGTGTTTCTGATTTGCTGTCCAAAAGTGGGAAGACGCCCAGTAATGAGCATGCAGCTGTCTGGGTGCCGGACTCAGAAGCCACTGTTTGCATGCGTTGCCAGAAAGCAAAATTTACCCCTGTGAATCGTCGACACCACTGTCGGAAATGTGGATTTGTTGTATGTGGACCCTGCTCGGAAAAGAGGTTTCTTATTCCCAGCCAGTCTTCCAAGCCTGTGCGAATCTGTGACTTTTGTTATGAATTCCTTTCCATGGGAGAGATGTCAACATGCCAGCCCACAAGATCAGACTCTTTCAGCCAGTCACTAAAGCCTCCTTTAAATGATATATCAGATGATGATGATGATGATGACAGCAGTGACTAAATAATGGAAGAAAATGTTTTTATATTACAGTTGGTGTTTGAACTCGAGTTGTTGTATGAGAAACCTCTAGTTTCAAGTTCTCCTGAGAAATCTGCCCTAGCCATTAAATTTGCCTGAAAAACCTTTGAATCATATGTGCCTCGGTATTTAAACCTCCAAAATATGTCATTACTCTTTCTGCAGGGATTGACTATTGCAAATACTTTCCAGCCACGTATACTTGATTTTCTTTCTAAAAGTGAATTGGTCAGCAATTCCCCTTTTCTGAAGAGAAAGATTAGAAAATGTAGCACAATTTTTTTTCTTCGCAGTTTGTACTAAGTAGTCCATAGTGTGAATTCTTCTAATATTAGGACAGGGGAATTAAACCTGCATGAAACCAGTAATTTGGTTAGCAGATTGAAAAGGACATCTAACCAAACTTTGAAACTGATAGTTTACTTTTATTCTATATATGATAAATTCTGAAATGTTAGTAACTTTTTAAAAACAATGCAAAATGTTATACACCAAGCAGTGCCTTGTAATGACTGCACTGTGGCAGGAAAAAGAATAACCTCGCACCATCTGGCATGCGACCATCTAAGAAACAGTTGGTGCTATCAGGATGAATTGCTCTTATATAATGGGATTTCAGTAATAAGGGTTGTGATTTCATCTCTAGAACTGAGGGCTGTCCAGCATCTCCTTGCACTAAGTGATTTTCATAAGGACGCAAGGTGAAGACAGATTCAGCACTGATTATTGTGTTGATCACAAGTATAGTGCTCCACAAAATGAATGAAACAGATGGGGGCTTTTAAGAAATTAATCTTTCAGATGGACTTGATATCTAAACTGCTTTCAAACTTGTATGATATTTTTAAATGTTGATAATTATCAGGTATGGTTAATTGAAAAGTTTTGTCTCAGATCATGTTACTTGCTGTAATGTTTTGATTTGATATTTAAATCCTTAGATCATTCACTAACCTTTTTAAACTGTAGGGTGTGGATTTAAAAATAATCTGTGTTCTAAAAGCACAAATTGGGAGAATGGGCTAGCTATTCATTTGAAACCAACCACATTTGTACACAGCTGACCTCAAGATGTAAATGAATTGCAGGTGATTTTATTTTAAATGTCTAAAACCAAGACCTGACAAATAGTAGTATAAAAGGTGTTTCCAGTAAAATTTTTACTTTGTACAATATTCTTTCTATAATGGTGTCAATTTTAGAGAAATGTCAACTTAGCTACAAAGTTTTGTAAAATCCCACAACATATCTCTATTTTTATATAAATAGTATGTTTAATTGTTTTACACAGAAGTCTCTTGACAGAATTGTGTGGGAATTCAATAGCACCTGAGCATTTATAAATAACATGCTGAATATTACTCATGCAAAAATTATATTGCGCTTAATAAGTCACAGTTTCTGCACTGTTTTCTTTTCTGCCAGTTTGACTATAGTTATTAAATAAACCATTACATCTGCATCTGTGAACTTGTCTACCATTCTATAATCTGGTTGGATGAAAGTATAATATCCAAATTGGGGCAAAACAATCATGAGGAATCTAGCTATAAAGGGATGAAGCGTGGGCTCAATTGACTTGCTTAGAATCTGTGAAACAGCTGTATTGATGATGAGAATCCAATAGGCTAGACTTCCAGTTGCTACTCAAATGCCTAAACAAATGCCTGAATCTGGAAGGGCCCTGCGTTAATGCTGGGAGTTCAAACTCATGCACATAATTTTTGAAACACTCAGGTTTTCCCCAGCTTTCTTATTTGCTCCTTGAAACCTAAAATTCAACATTTGAGGACACAATATTTAAAAGCTTCATTAATTATAGTAAAGGTAGTTTTAATAGAATGATTATTTGTAGCATACTATAATATATACAACAGCTTCATTCTGACAATAATTAACTTCAGGGAGGCTTGTCCTTATGCAGTTATGAGGAAATTGAAGGCTTCCTCTTTATGTTGACCAAAGTTTAGTGTATTGTCTGAACCCCATATTGTGGTTAATCTTATAGGCAAATCACATAAATTATAGAGTGAAATTGGACTGAGTTTAGATAAACTTGACAAATAGAAATTAATTCTAAAATTGTTAGGGCTAAGATTAGGAGAGGAGACCATCTGGGGCTCACTGAGGCTTATTCTTATGGTAAACTATATACTTACATTATGTCTGATGAAGGTCTTGTCTTGTGTTTTGCAATCATCACTAAAGACGATTGTCCATCTGTACGTTACTATTTCCATAATTACCATTGATGCTTGGAAATGGATAGTTTGAAGGATGTTCTCCAATGGGTGCTTCTTTACAAAGAAGCCAATGAAAACTTTTCAGATTGGCTGGATATACTTTATTTTTTCTACTGATTAGCAAAATCTTCCCTTCTCCATAACCCAGATATGAACTGTAGGTTATATGGATATAATTCAACTTTCTTAATGCTTATCTTACAATCTTTCTATATTCAGTATTGAATGTAATTTTTATATTTGCCCAGTTATCTAATATGCTGCGCATATGCTTCAGCACTTTCATTTATTTGGCCACAAGCTCTTCCTATCAGCCCCTCAAATCCAGTCATTGCATACAAATGAAATTTGCATATGCTACAATTAATTCCTAATACTGTTACCAATTGACAATGTAAAACAAGTAGTCATAAGATTACGAGTGTGAAAGAAAGGTTATCAATTTTATGATTTTCCTCATAATTTTATTTTGGAAAGTAAGCTATCTTGTGTGTTAAGTCAACTTTGTGAAAGGCTTAATAAATGATTTTGTAATTTTGTCAGACTGCGCTGTTTTCATTGTGTAAAACTGAGGGCAAATCTGAGGGCAACTATCAATAAGCAAGGCTTTTTTGCTTGCTCCTAGTATGTAAAAAGATGTTAAAAGTGCACTGTGAAAAAGATATAGGTAAACATTACTTACAAGTTTGAGAAATAAATTCTAATATGAAAAGTAAGAGGATTTTGGAATGTTTCCATGGGGGATCATGCCTATTCTGAAGGGAAAGATGTTATTTCTTAAAATTAAGGGTGGCAACCAGTCGAAACACTTGTTTATTTTTAAATTATTGGTTTGTTCAACTAGCGAAATTGTCTATTTTTGTAAATAGTAAAGGACTCGGAATGTATAACTTGCAACTTAATGAAGTAGATATGAATAGAATAGCCGTTATATCCCTTAGATGTTTTCTTAACTGCTGTTTAGTTGAATTTGAAGACCTTTTGCTCTCTAACACATCTTATGTTCCTAGGATCCCATGTCCAAGATTTAATTTCTGACTCAAGGTTGTCTGGAATAATGCTGTTGCTTGAATCCTCTGGCTTTAAGTCCCATTTTGTACTTTTGTTTTGCAATATTTGAGGGGTATAAATATGAAAATATTTAACTTTAAAAAATTCTAGTAAGATGGTAGAAGAGATGAATAAAAAGAAGCAAACATTTTGGAGGTTGAAATCAGAGCTCCTGTTCAGACAAAGATCTGGAAATTGTTTCTGGCTGTCTAAACTCAAGACTTTTTTTGTTTTGTTTTGTGGATTTGAATACTGTAACTTTTGGAACATGTGCCACATTCTTGAATGCCATAGGGCTTTTGCAAAAAGTTCTCATTTCTCCATATCAGTGTTGATCACAATTTGCAAACTAATCTTACACTGGCAGATAACACCCCCCTCCCATACACCCCCTTCATTCCTTGCTGGAACAGGAATGAAGCCACAAGGGTGGAGAGGTTGTTTTCCAGGTTGAATCCCATCACATCTCTTGGGAGAAATTGTGGATTTCTTGTAGCCCAAGAACAAAAAGAAGATTCTCCTGTTAATAATTGCCAAATGTGGCAAAAACTGACATGCATGTTTATGTTGTGTGGGTTTGCGTGTATGTGCTCAGGCATAAAACGTGCCTAGATTTGATTTACTCTGACACTACCCGAGGGTATTGGGGTGGGGAGCTTAAAACATTCAGAAAAGCCTGATGATTGCCTAATTAAAACCCATCCCGTTTTCGTCTGTATTGGTAATGCCCATTAAAAAGGGACAGGGCTTCAATTTTGCAATCACATCTTGATGTTTTGACATAATAGTAATTACTTTTAAGTTTTAAAGCAATACAACATATATAACTCATAATTAATGATATATTGAAAAACTAATTCCAACATTTTAGATTTCTTTATATGTATTTTACTTTTATTCTCTTTATGTATACTCTTTCGCTAAAATGTCTTAATTTTTTTAAAAAAGAAATTCTATCCTTTCCCATTAGCGTCTCATCTGAAAACCCCAAATACAAATATAGAAACATTTCTTTTTAAACTTTCGCCCCATGTCAGTGACCCCATTATCCCAGGGGGAATCTGTTGAAAGCCCTATAATGATGAGAAGGCAAGATGGAAATGTAAACATCATTGCTCCTTTCCCCCTTATTTTCTAAAACTGCTCCTCTTCCCATAGTGAATTTCTGGAGAACAAGGTTGCTCTCAGCAGAAATCCAAGCTTCTGGCTTGCAAAAGGGTTGCAGAATTATGTTGAGGGCTATAGAGATTCCTTCCTTGTTGCAAGTACACACACAATTTTTCAGGCACAAAGTAGGCTATGGAGTGACCACAAACTGGTTTTTACAGAGTCTTGAGGTCTGACAGTTAAAGTGTAGCTCCACATTTGACCATTAAATTAAACACACCCTCAATCACAAAGAGCAACTCTGAACTGAAAAAGGGCAACTATTAATAGAACTAGCTCTGTTCAGTTTAAAAAAAGAAACCCAGAAAATAGCAATAATGCTGTTGAATAAAGAATAGGGAAAAACATAGTCAGAAGCAATAAGTACAGGACTTGGCTGAGAGTTTTGTGGTCTCTTCGTAGTTTTGTTTTTAAGCTGGTTTGTAGTTTGAAGGGTACTTGGTGGTTGTTTTCTTGCAGACATTTCATTATCCAAACTAGATAACATTATCAGTGCACTGATGGTGTTACCTAGTTTGGATCGTGAAACATCTGTCAGAAAACAAGCAAGCTCAGAGAGCACCAAGGACTCCTCATTTCAACCCTGACCCACAAATATTATCCTTTATTTATTTGCACAACTTAGCTCAGGAATGTTTAGAGTTTCTTTATGTTGCATCAGAGTCACAAGGTCTTGATGCATCATCTGAGGCCAAATTTCATTTTATTTTATCACAAAATAGTCGACTATCTGGAGAAGAAAAGTTATGCTCTAACATTAATGGAACAATATGATTTGCGTTTGTCTTCTTTGAACGTGGTATGCATAGATTGGGTCCAAAAGCCTTCTGAATCCTAAGGTGATTCATTAACAGCTCACAGTGAGCAGTAAGAGGTAACTGGCCAAGGAGAGCCTTTGGACAATTATATCTGATATGCAAGTTGTGTCCTTTCTTTAATCAGGAAGTATAGTACACAGACGTTCATACTCTCAGGGTTGGATTACTACAAATTCTTCTTTCTGGGGTCGCGCTTGAAGACTATTTGCAAATGGTTCAACACACACTGCCAAGGTGTCAGCGTTCTGAAGAGACTCCCCCATATTCATCCAGCACTCAGAGACAAAGTTCATCCAAATAATAATTTATTTAGAGAAGTCATGTTGGCATATCTGGGAAAACCCAAATCTGAAAGTTCTGGTTTTTCCTTCATAGCTGAAACTCCAAAACCCATCCCCTGCACCCATCAGTCCATCACATGGTCCAATCAACAGTCATCCCAACTGGAGATATTCCTTCAACCACTCCTATCCCAGGTGCAGGATGGCAAGGAAGAAGAATGTTATGTCAAAACTTTCACCTCTCTCTAAAATCTCCCCTCCCAATTTCCAAGGCACTAAAATGTGACAACATGGAAGCCTCTAAGAAAAATGGCTTCCAAGCTGAAAAAATGGCTTCCTACCTTTTCTGATTTTAATATCTACTCAAGAAGCACTGATGGTCGCTCATCTTCTACGCACAGTTTAAATTGCTGGTTATTATCCTTCAAGATCTTACCTCAATGTCTGGATATTCCCAACATGGCCCAATCTGAAGTGATTCTGGAACTAAATCAGGGAGAGGAGACCTTTTGAGGATCCAATCCCAAAGAAAGATCCAGTGCAGGGATCCTATAGTCCAAGGGTTTTCAAACTTGGCAAGTTTAAGACTTGTGGACTTCAACTCTCAGAATTCCTGAGCTAACATCACTGGAAGAGGAATTCTGGGAGCTGAAGTCCACAAGTCTTAAAGCTGTCAAGTTTAAGACCCTTGCTATAGTCAGTGCTGGCCACATTTCTGTGGAACAATTTGTTTTTGTACATAAGGATCACCATCTTCCTGGGGGTTTCTTTGGGACTGGGGAAGTAGTCATTTGATGAAGGACTTGGGGATGTGAAATTCGGGCATGTTGCTCATGAACGCTGCTGCTGCTGCTGAGCGGACTTGTTTTCTGTTTCAATAAACAAAATTCTGCCATCCTCTTAAGTGAATTGATGAATTGCTTACTAAAGATAAAAAATCAGTTGTTTCTGTAGAGGCCCCTGATGGTTAGGCAAGAATAAGCAAATTAACTGAAGCCCAGAATGGGACAACTTGCCATAGCCAACTCGCTATGGGACAATTTAACAAGTCTATTTAATTATTTAAAATAAATAATTATTTTAATTTTTGCCATTCACATTTCATTCTGTCCCTCCTTTTGCATCCTTTCTTCAATGATTCCAGTCCACCATTTCTTTGATATTAGTGTAGCTCTTGTCCTGCAGTGAATTGTCCTCAGTGAGCAAGGGCTGAGTTTCACTTCATTGTGTATAAGGATTGATATACAGGTAGTCCTCAACTTAGAACCAGAACTGAGACTGGAATTTTTGCCATACGTAGGTCATAAAGTGAGTCATTGTGTGATTGGACTGGATTTTATAACCATTTTTACCATACTCATTAAGTGAATCCCATGGTTGTTAACCAAATCATGTGGTTGTCAAAAAAATCTGACTTCCCCAATTGACTTGGTTGGAAACTAGATGGGAAGGTTGCAAATTGTGATCATGTACCTGCAAGATGCTGTTGCCAAGCGCCTGAATTATGACCCCATTCCCTTTATTTATCTCATGAATTACAGTCATAATTCACTTTTTCTGAAGACATTATGACTTCAAACTATTGTTAATTAAGTAGTCATAAGTTGGGGTTAGCTGCAGTTAATTTCTTGTATATAATGTAACTCCTATGTGGTGGTTTTCTATGATTTTACAGAATAAATGCTGATAGATCTTTAATTTGATCTCCGAAAAATGGCTGTTTTCTTTCATTCAAAATGGGCTGTGCAGGTATATAGGAAATTACATTTGGTCTTTTTAAAGTGATATTTGTGAGGAATTGGTATATGTATATGAAAGAGACACACACAACACAAAATTACTGTCAAAAGAAATGCTGCAATAAAATGCAGAATTAGGGCTATTGGGACAATACAGTAAGGGCTGTCAAGTGTCCTGAATTGGGCGGGAAAATACCGTATTTTTATTTATTTCCCACTGTCCCGTTTTTGCTTTAAATTACCTGGAAATCCTCTCTGCTTCCATGGAGGCTGTCTGCTCTGCTTCCTGTCTCTGTATCATAGAGAGATACAGAGAGACAGGA
>JANHFR010007420.1:171250-182548 GCA_032468015.1 Mimophis mahfalensis | reverse complement strand
AATAGGGACCACCTTTGGTGGGAAGGGAACAGTGTTCCGTGCACCTTTGGTGTTTAGTCATGCTGGCCACATGACCATGAAGACGCCTTTGGACAGCGCTGGCTCTTTGGCTTTGAAACAGAGATGAGCACCACGCCGTAGAATCGGGAATTATAGCACATAGAGGGGAACCTTTACCTTTACCTTTTAATAACATCCAGGAATGTTTACCACTCAGGGAACAAGACAGAGTTGGTGTCATTGGGTCTTTTCTACTTTTGAGAGAAAACACAATCGCGTAAAGAAAAAGAGTGATGTCCCTTCCAAGCGGCATTTGTATGTGCAATATGGTATGGGATTGGGTATCTTTGGGTGGTGGGGAAGCCACAACTCTGTCCTGTCTTCCTGATGCACATGCCAAAGCCCAGGAACAGTTGAAGTCATGCCTCTGTGGGGAAGCAGCTGTCTTTAGACCCACATATACTTCTGGCAAACGCTGCCTCTGCCACCTGTGTTTTCCGAACAGCTTGCCCTTCACACCATCACTCGACACTTGGGGAAACTATCTTCTTGTTATTCTTGCCAAGAGCACTGACCTCAATTATTAACTGTGTTTAGCAGAGACATTATTAAACCTGACTCTGCTCCCTGATGAGCTATCAAGTGTCCTATCTTGACTCTGCAGGAACCCTTTCTTCACCCTTTGCCCTTCCAATTACCCTTTTATGGTGGCAGGCCGTCCTGGAATAGTCCATTCTCTCTCTTAGTAGAGGGTAAACATTCTACTCTCATTTCACTGATTTTTTAAAGGACTTGTTTTTGTGGTTTTCCCTTCCCCCCCCCCCCTTAGGAACAAGTATCGTTGAATTATCCATCTTTATACAGCAGAGGGAAAAGATTGTTGAGCATCACTTCCCAATGACATTATGGCAACTTCGGTTGAATAACATTTTAGAGGAGAGGGATTTGACAGAAGGAGACTCCGCACATGGAGTATTTCCAACATGGATTCAGCACAGGATGCATACAATCATATACTAGTAGAGAAGTACAGACGTGCGTGCTTGCGTGTACGTAAGCAGCCCCTTTTGTAGGGGAATTGGGATAACCATTGGAGCAGGTGTTCAGGAGGGAATTGTAACATTCAGGTGGGAAACCCAGGCTTCTCTCAGGCAGCCTGTCGCCAAGTTAGAGTTAGTTGGTGTGGCTCCCAGGCAGCCATCTTAACTCATACAAAAACATGTAATTCAGTGACGAACATTGAATTATATTTAACAATTTCCTTTTCCTACTTTTGCATAGAGACACTTAAAAGAACACCAGAGGGAAAAGACTGAGCGATGTGTGGTTTAGTTGGTGCACCTGTGCAGCATGGAGCTCATCGGGGGCCCAAACAGGAATATTGTCTCTAGGTAATATTCCAAGAAAGAGCAAGGATATTTACTAATCCACTCTTACATAAGGAAAGATGAAACTGGGAAAGAGATATAATCCAAGTTAAATTTTAGAACAGTGGATGACAGTGTCTCTTAATCAAAAGAGCAAGTATATAAGGGTGAGTAGCTGAATTCTTAACAGTGGGCAGAGATTTACGATGAGCTCTGCCTGGCAACCAAAATCACACGGTGACATACGATGAGCAGAAACAAGAAGCCCAAGAAGTATTATTTTGCTAATCTTTGCCAACCTGCTGGCAAAGTTATGTCAGACAATGATTCCTATCTTATCTAGCTAGTGTAGTCACTGGCCTCCAGGCTGAGGATAATAGGCATTGGTCCAAATATTATACAGAGCATCAGTATGGAAAGGCTGTAGAAAGTAGCTGTATATATGGCAAAAGCTGGAGGAGAGCTGTTGTTATTTAAAATGACTTGTCTTCCTAAACAGTGGGTTTCTTCTGTTTCCCAGAACTGATATCTTCTGATACAATGGCTCCTTCTACAGACGCTCAGCTGAGGGCAGAGAAGGAAACTGGAAGATCAGTAGAACAATACGGAGGAAACCTCCTCTATTATAAATCCTATTATTATCGATCCTATACAAACTGTATTTAAGTGCTGTATTTAAAAGATTGGGAAGTATTCCTTTATATCTCTTTTTTCCTTTTCTTCCCCCTGTCTCTTTTATTTAATTTTTATTTACCTATTACTTCTCTTTATTTCCTTTGTTTCTATTTTTAATAGAAATTAATGTTTTTTGGGGGAAAGGGTACCCCGAAGGGCTCTCAAGTCAGGGGCAGTCCGGACTTCTAACGGGAGATCGTTCCAGAGGGCAGGGGCCACCACAGAGAAAGCTCTCCCCCTGGGGGTCGCCAGCCAACATTGTCTGGCAGACGGCAGCCTGAGGAGGCCAACTCTGTGGGACCGCACCAGTCAATGGGAGGCTGTTTCTAGCAGTAGGAGGTCTCGCAAGTATCTTTATGATGGTGATGAAGAAGCAATTTTCCTCCTTCGCCTTGATGTTCCCTGATTGTTATCCAATGGAATTTTTCTGAGTAGTTCTTCTGAAATTTGGTCTAGCATAAAATTAGATAGAGCCATTATTAGCATGCTATGATATTAGGCTAGATTCTTGATTTGGCTAAAATCAATCATATTCAACTTCTTAAACTTCTGTTAATCATTTGAACACCCAACCTTTGTCCCTCATGGCCTAGCACAGGACTGTCAAACTCCACGCCCACAGGCTGGGTGTCTCACATGCTGGCCACGCCCACACCCAGTTTAGTGAAGGGGGGAAATGTCCCGATACATCATGTGATGCCTCTATGACAACATGAGTTTGACACCCCTGGCCAAGCAGAAAAGGGATATTCTGCAGGGACTAGGAGATTATCAATTCATTATTATTGTCATGCTGTCACTCCCATACAAAGGAAGAGTCTTGGAGCATGAAACCAATCCAACTCTTTATTGATGACTTGGGGAGAGAACAAAGCAAGCACCGGGTGCGGAGAGGTGTTGCCTCACCCGGGATCGAGTCAGCTCTGGCCTGAAACCCACGTGGAACCAAAACATAAACACTAACCATGCGCAGAACAAAAGTGAAACCGAAACAACTAACAAAACCCTGTTATCCCCTCTCCCTACTGCCCCGCCACCCACGTGACATCGGCCAGGGAGCCCGATGCCTTGGCTGCGCTCGCGGGCGAGGAGGTGGAGATCCCCCCGGAAAAGCCCCCCCCCTCCAATCGCCACCCGAGGAACACGGGGAACTACAGGAGCCGGATGACGTTCATCAGCTGGGACTTCGGGCGCTGGTGGAGATGCCGGTGGAGATGCTGGAACTCTGGGTGGTGGTGGAGAGGCTGGTGCCACCAGGCGCATGACTGCCAAAGGGCGAAGAGCCGGTCATTGAATCGCCACTAAAGCTGAGTCCAGAGACATCCGGACGAACTGAAATGCCAGCGGACGTAAGTCCTCCTCGGGGTCAGCGCGTCGGATGGGCCGAGCCAGGGCGAGAGTCGTGGGGGGTGTCCTGCAGAACCCACGGAGGGTAGCGGAAAGGGATCGCCGGGTCATTGGGGCCGTCACCAGTCTCGTAGCCCCGTCCCCCGGTCGCATGGGTTGTCGACCCAGGCCTGGTGATGGGTCAACAATTATATGAAAGACACCTCCAGCCACATTAAAGGCGACCAAAGAGAGATCACTCTTGAGAATATGCATCATTGGATCCAGAAGTTCTGGACAACTGTAGGCCTTTGGCCAACATCTCTTCATTGGGCAAGGATGGTTGCTGATCGGATGCCAGGTATGTTGCAGAAAAAAAAGTTTTTCTGAATCTATTTGAGTCGAAGTCCTGGTCTGGGCATTGAATTGCTTTGGTTGCACTGTGGAATAAACTTTGCGTGAGAGAAGCGGGGATGGTGACCCTGATGTTCTTTGGAAGTATCATTCAACCTTCTGGAAATTATCTGAACTAAATGAGATCAGAGCAATATTGCAATGATTCCATTCATTTATGGATGGTCATTCCAGAGAGTAAATCTGGGGCACTTCTACTCAATTCAGTGATGTTTATTTTGTGGAATCCTACAAATGTCCATTTTATTCTCTATTCTGTTTAACATCCACATGGAATTGTTGAGCGAGATGATACAGAAATTTATAATAAAGTGTCAACAATATCTTGATAACATGCAACACTGTCTCCTTTTAATCAGATATAGGTGAGGCAGTGGAAATGCTGAATCAGCGTCTGGCCATGATAATGGACTGGATGCGGGCCAGGAAACTGAAGTTCAATTTGGGTGTGTCATTCAACCTATTTATCGGTCCAAATGAGAAGAGTTCAACCTGTTCTGGAAGTGAGATAGCATCTCCCACAAAATACCAAGTTTGTAGCTTGGATTCGTTTCTAGTGCAATCTTTGTAATTTATGATATGCCTCTTTTGCTGAGCATCACTTTAGGTATTATGGGTTGCTTCTTGCATGTGTTAATGCTACATAATGTATCATCCAGTGGTGGGTTTCAAAAAAATTTCCTACCGATTCAGAGAGCTCGCAGAACTGGCTGAATACCACCTCTGGTATCATCCATGGAGCTGTCCTTGAAGTTGGCTAATAAATGTTCAATTGGTACAAAATGCTTAGAAACAATATACACACGTCTCAAAAATCAACTGTGCACTACTCAAAAATCTTGTGACTCTAATATTGGGGAGTCTGACTCAAAAGTGTCTACTAAGAGAACCAATTTCACCCTCTTCTGTTCAAAAGTAACAATAGGGCCATTTACAATTTTCCCTCACTAGTCGGTGTGAGAACACCTTTCCTTTGTTTCAGGTTCCAAGTCAAATCAGTTCCAGTTTGATCAGGGCTGTCAAGTGTCCCGAACTGGGCAGGAAAATACCGTATTTTTATTTATTTCCCGCTGTCCCATTTTTGCTTTAAATTACCCGGAAATCCAAATCCTCTCTGTTTCCATGGAGGCTGACTGCTCTGCTTCCTGTCTCTGTATCATAGAGAAATACAGAGAGACAGGAAGCAGTTTGAACTCTCAGGAAAGGGAGTGAATGGTGGTGGTGGGGATTTCCTCCCCTTCCTTTCAGCGCGCTCCGTTGCAGCAGGATTGCCAAAGTCCAGGTGATTGGAGCGAGCTGGGAGGAAACAGCTCCTTTTTCTCCCTGTGCTCTCCAATCACCTGAGCTCCGGCAATCCTGCCATGCATGTGTGCGGGGCAGTGGGCACGTACACGGGGGGGTGGGGCATGTGTGCGCAGGGGGTGGGGTAGGTGCGCAGGGGGAGGCATGCACACACGGGGGGGCATGCCTTCCCCGGATTTTAACACTTGCAACTTGACAGGTATGGTACAATAGTTTGGACCAGGGCCGTCAAACTCGTGGCCCATGGCCTGGATGCGTCATGCACTGGTCAAACCCATGCCTGGTTTAGCAAAGGGGGACAAGTCCCAATACATCACGTGCCACTGCCGTGATGACGTGAGTTTGACACCCCTGGTTTAGACCATCTTCTCCAAGAGAAGGGAGATCTGCTCACAGAAAGGGAATCTGACCTTGGATGTTCCTGTCACCTTGCAGAAAATTCAGTGACACTTGACTGATGGGATACTCTGTGGGTAAATATGGAGCAGGCAAGAAGGCATCCTGGCAATTCTATTATCCAGAAGAGGGAAATAATTTCAACAGGTCTTTGGGTGGTTATCCAAATAATTTCCAGATTTTCCTTACTATGGCAAACATAATGGTTCAATTAGTGCACTGTGCTCACCAGTTTCAATAGATTTATATATATTTGCACTGGAATGTGTGCAAAGTCTAAGGGTCCATCAAGCTATTCTAAAAAAACGAACTTCTCCAATAGAGAAAATTGCTTGCAACGTATTCAGAGAGACCATTTCATGCTTCCCCTTTCCTCCCAAATCCATTTTATCTGCTGCAAAGTTATTTGGGGTGGGGGAAGGCCCTGTGTGGAAAGCCACCACTGATTTCTAGTGCCTAGGGAATAGAAGAGCTAACTTAATTCTTATAGATTAAGTAAACAAAACTTTGAAGAAATAAGCATGAACTGGAGAGTACATTGTAGCACAAAATGAGGACTTGTTAACTCTAAACTGCATTGATATTTTCTGTTCTATGTTGTATTATTTTGGTTATAAAATGCAATAAATTACTTATTCCTTGTTTGTATGTATCTAATTATTCCTCCAGGGGTTCAAGGCAGGATACATTTTATTCCTTCTCAATTATATCCCATAACAATTCCGCCAGGTAATGTGTTTGACATATTTGTGTTATAAAAATCCTGAATCCGTAATGCTGTATTCATATTAACCTGACAGTTTGTGGAATGGCTTCAGGGCGGAACTCCAATTATATTGAAAATGAAGTGCAATACATCAAGTTCGGGATAAGACTGCCCTCTTCAGGAACATTCTTTTCATTTAAATGTGCTGCCCTAATCAGGGACCTCATCAACTTTACAGTTTACTGGAATCATGGAAGACATCAACCTCTGCTTCACCCACCTACTTTCAGATTGATGGACAAATATACAAATATACCAACAGATCAGAGAAATACTCATGGAATCACCAGCAGAGAATGTAATGCAGCATCTAGAAACTAGAGCATTTCCACACATACAATCAAAAGTATGGATCTGGTATACAGATGATAATTAGACAAACCACTTGAAACTATCTACAATATCTTCAAAGGAATAAAATTCACAAGGGAAGAATAAACAGCAATACTCTACCCTTCCAAGATGTTCCCATCAGCGAAGGAAAATGATAGTAAATCAGAAACTCAGATCTGTAGAAAAACAACATACACTAAACAAATGTTCCCTTACTAAAGTAACAACCCAACTTCCCCCAAGAGGAATTGGGTAGGAACATTATTCAGATGAACACAAATGCACTGCACCAACCCAGAACGTCAGGAAAAGGAAACATTTGGAGAAAAAGGCTTCTGAAGCACCGCAAGAGTGGGCTCCATGCTCACAGTGCTTCAGACCAGAGGTGGTGTTCAGCCAGTTCCGACAGGTTCCGGAGAACCGGTAGTGATAATTTTGACTGGTTTGGAGAATTGGCAAATACCACCTCTGATTGGCCGACAGCATAGCCATGCCCACTAACCCACACCCACAGAACCGCTAGTAAAAAAAATTGAATCCTACCATTGCTTCAGGCGCCTCCTTCTTTAAATTGTGCACTTTGAAAGTGTTTTCTGATGAATCTTGAGAATGGCGGTAATGTGGCCTCAGGAAGAAGGCTGTGCCTCACATAGGCTGGGCATGCTTGCCAACAGCTGAAGGGAAAATAGGGCAATTTCCATGCACTGGTGATCTGGATAGTTGGCTGAGGCCTTTTGGGCCAAGGCAGCTTGTCGCTGCACTGCAGCAGGACCCCAACTTGTGCACAGCCTGAGTCCAATCTCCCACACACCCCGCTTCCATGGAACTTAGTCTGCTTAATGGCTTGTGAGACTGCTTAGAACCAAAACTGGGAGTGCCATGACTGTGGTTATTGAACAAAGTAGTCACATGATATCTCATTTAATGACACCCTTCACTCAACATCCAAGATTCTGGTCCTAATTGTGGTCATAAGTTGAGGACCACCTGTGTTGCATTATGAAGAAAACATGCTATTTTTACCTGTATGTAAAAATACATACATACACATATACATTCTATACATCTGTGAATCAAGAATCTTTCTCTCAGCAACCGTGCTCAGAATGGACTGTTTCCTTTCACACTTTATTTCGTAAATCTTAAAACTATTCACAAAATTACTGCTAAATGGCATATATTCTTTTTTTTATTTCCAACAGCAATTGAAAAATAGGGATATTGTGGTCTGTTGCCCTTTGTGGGGAGACTGGCAACTAAAATTTACAAATAAACAAATAGGAACATGATTAAAATTGGAGAAATGGGTTGGGGAGGAAAAGGTGGAATCGCGCAACACATAATTTATACTCTATGTTTGGTAATTTTATTATTTTATTACTATTTTGCTAGATTTAGTGAAACCTCTTTTTTTTACTTGAGGTTTATTGGTTAGAATTTCATCATCTGGACCCATGGAAATGCATCCCTCATCAAATTCCATCATGACTTGAACTTCTTCCCTGCCATCAAGCATAGCCTAGATATGTGCGTGGAATAAATCCATTTCCTTGATGTTAATCAAAAACCACACAATGGTGACATAAATACCATGTTATAAAGGAAACAAACAGATTGACGTGCGTACGTAAACATTTTCAGTCTGTATCTAGAGCACACCACCAAATTACACGTGCTCAGGCTCTATGCTACAAAGAGATTTGTTCTGACTCACTCGACAGAGAAGCTCAACTGAGAGAATTAAACCAGGCATTTAGGAAACGGTTTTCCTAAGAAGATTAACAGACAAATCAAAACAGCTACATCAGTTCCCAAGGACGAACTATTAAAAGCCAAACAACAGAAATAGACCACCACTGCTTGATAGCTATAGTTCACTGCTCAAGCCACTTAAACCCCTTATGAATAAGTTACAATCCATATAGGACAATGACATTGCACTTTCTCAGGGACTAGGTGATAGGCCCATACCTGCATACACAGACCTTTCAATCTGGTGTAGATTCTTATAAGCAACAAAAGCAACGGGATGATGCCAACATGGGAACTAGTCTCCTCCCCAAGCCCATATATTTACTTTGCCTCCACATCTGCCCCATCAACACCATGAGAGGCCCTAAGAAACACACACACAAGATTAGAGGCATCTATACAAGTAGTCCTCAACTTACAACTAAGGGTTTAGTGACTGTGTGACATTATAATGCGGCACTGGAAAAAGTGACATATGACCAGTTATCGTATTATCTGTATTATCGTATTTTATTATTATTAACAATAGTACAATTATATAGAACTTTCTACAATCTAAGTAATATTGAATCAATAAACAAAAAATGAATTAAGAAACTGATCAAAACAAAATAATTTTAATTGTAAATGTGAAGAATATACTTTAATTATTGTAGCATTACAGAAAAAAAATCTGACGGGAGCTGATTTCTATGGTGTAGTTTTAACTACCGGTATTAATTTATTTGTATTATGATTCTAAACATATTTTATTTGTATAATTTGTATTACAATACCAAAATTATTTTTGTCATAGTTCTAAGCATAGTCAATATAATTTAAAAAGCTGAAATCAATGGTATGTCTTTGTATTTAATGTGTTTCTGATAATGAACAATAGCCATTGTGTTATCACAATGTTAGTTCAGTCACTTTGTGTTCTACTGGCATGTTATAAATATTTAAATGGCAAACCATTTCTAAATTTTCAGTGCCTGAGAAAAATGACAGAACGTATTGCTGGATGATGTGACTTATAAGTTGAAAAAATGATATTTAAACAAAAAATACATTTAGGACACATTAGATCATTACAACACGGCAAATCATGATGCAATTATTATTTCAGAAGAGGAAAACAGAGTAAGTCAGGGCAACCTTTGCATAATATTTTGATTTTTAGATTTAAACAAAACACTCAAATGAGATTATCTTAAGTACTGTATAGTAATTTTAAAATGAAGTCATCCTCCATCTAATTTTATGCATACCTGTGCCTTTCACAAAGAATAGCTGATTCAAAATATTTCAGAAAACCTTTTGACTACTGATGATGCTCATTACTAGAAAAACTTCGCTAGATTACCAGATAGTGAGATGAGCATAAACATTGTATAGCCCAATTCCAGTGCCAGTGGGGTTTACTTCCATGTGTGTATGCACCAAAACAACATTATCAATATGGTTTCTATCTAGCAATTACGCTTTTCAGAATTTTTGAGCTACAGTGTCTTCATGTCAGTTAACTAGTCTATTATATTTTAATTGCATAATTCAGCTTCTGATACAAGTTTTAGGATAATACTGCTGCAGGCTTGCATTAATTTGACTATAACAGCTGGATAAAAGCAGAATCGCCAGAATCTACTTTGAAATATATTGTGCCTGAATATTTTAAATCTCAGACACCGTAACAGATTTTTTATATTAAACTAATGCTCTAGTCAAAGAATTGTATTTTATTTCCTGCCTTTTCTTTCTTTTCAGTTTTATCATTCTTTTGTTGGTATTAATTGAAGGAGCTAACAAATCCAAAGACCTTTATCAATGTAACGTTTAACTAAAACCATTTTCCTATGGTAGCTTGGTTCTATCAGCAATTAGAAGTGAAGCCTCTGGGCAGGTGAATCACATTAGTAGCTTTATGAGGCAAAGTGCTCACTTTATACTGGAACAGCAGTACGATCTACACAGAACATTCTGGGTGCACCCTACATGATGCCAAGCAATGAACAGATGATTTTCATACAGATGTGGATACTGCAGAAAGCAAGCCAACATCAGCCAATATGTTTGCTACAAACCCAACGGAGCTGTCGGTCCATAGTGAGATCTGTTAATTCATCTATAGATCTCCAAGTGCATTGGCAGGCATAGGCCCGTGATCCCTTCTTCATTAGCATCTTTGTTTTCAACTTGCTGAATTCAGGCATGTTATTCCTAAGAATTAAGAACATTTTATTTCCATGGAGATTCTGCATAGTTTTAAAGTATCATTGCATAAAATAAAAGAGCCACTGAGCAGAAGTACTTCCATTCACACAAAGTGTATGGATCTCTAGTTTTGTCAACTTCTGGCTTTGATCCTTTTTGATTCCAGTTGATTCTGGAATCACTGCTACTGTTCAGAAGGAGTATTGTTTATGTGTGTGTTTATGCATGCAACAAAGCTGCAATGGGGAGGGACCCGCTCTTCCTTTGCAAAGCAGAAAGACCTCTAGATCAGTGTTTCTCAACCTTGGCAGTTTCTGGGAGTTGAAGTCCACGCATCTTCAAACTGTCAAGGTTGAGAAACACTGCTCTAGATGATGCAAGACAGGATCTCACAGCAACCCTACGTGGTCTGGCCAACAGTTTCATCTTATGGATGAAGACCAAAATTTCTCCCTTGTTCTTTCAATGGAAAATCATTGATACAAAATCAATATTTCATACCAAATATTCTGAAAGTGGGAAAATTCTTTATCAGATCCTGCACATTAAAAAACAGTAACCGCATGCTATTATACATATATAATTCTGACATTATATTACAGGAATAATTTCTCCATGTATTTATGATTTAATCATTATCACATAAACAAATCTCCCTCTTTCTACATGACTTGATGGAGTTTAGTCTCTAGTACTGTAAATTTATTTATTTATTTATTTAATCGAATTTATATGCCGCCCTACTCCTGGAGGACTCAGGGCGGCTTACAACAT
>JANHFR010007420.1:85720-96540 GCA_032468015.1 Mimophis mahfalensis | reverse complement strand
CTTCAACTCCCAGAATTCCTCCTCCAGTCATGTTAGCTCAGGAATTCTGGGAGTTGAAGTCCACAAGTCTTAAAGTTCCCAAGTTTGAAGACCCTTGGTCAAGGCTATGGTTTTCCCAGTTGCAATGTATGGGTGTGAAAGTTGGACCATAAAGAAGGCTGAGCATCAAAGAATTGAGGCTTTTGAACTATGGTGCTGGAGAAGATTCCTGTGAGTTCCTTGGACTGCAAGGTGATAGAACTGGTCAGTTCTAGAGGAGATCAACCCTGACTGCTCTTTAGAAGGCTGGATCCTGAAGATGAAACTCAAATACTTTGGCCACCTCATGAGAAGGAAGGACTCACTGGAGAAGAGCCTAATGATGGGAGCAATTGACAGCAAAAGAAAATGGGGATGACAGAGAATGAGGTGGCTGGGTGGAGTCACTGAAGCAGTTGGTGTGAGCTCTAATGGACTCTGAGGGATGGTAGAGGACAGGAAGGCCTGGAGGAATGTTGTCCATAGGGCTGCAATGGGTCAGACCTGACTTCGCAACTAACAACAACTGAATTTATCCTTGCAAGAGAAATGTTTTCTCCCCTAACTAAAGGCATTTGGGCCAGGAAGTTAAATGAAGTCTTCCAGTTCATCTTCTTTTATTATAATTTGGAGTTTATGTTTGTAATCTTGGACTTTATGATCCAGATGGTTAAAACTGTTGTTTTAAACTTTGTGTGCTGCTTAGGTCATGACCATGAAATGGGTGGGTATAGAAATCATATAAATAAATAATTCAAGCAGCTTATCTCTTTAAGTAGACAATCCAGTGAAAGAAATGGGAAATTATTAAAGACATGGGTAATTTATTAAAATAAAGGAAATGGCTCTCACCCTATAACCATCAATATGAGCTTTCCTTGGATTTTCTTAATCACAACATAAACATGATCCAAGAACTATTTTTGCCAAATTCTTGTTAGTTTGGTTTAATCTCTTTCCAGGCCGTAGATGAGGCATTTGGTGATTCTGAAGATGGTTTTTGCTCCAGGGGTTTGAGCTCTAGTACTGAATAGCAGGGTGAGCTCCCACCATTCCCTCAATTTCTGTCCCCCTAGCAGTTCAAAAGAATGTTCTATGTGAGTAGCTAAATACGTACCGCTTTGATTTGATCTGATTCTTCGTTCAGTCAGTCAGATTCCTGCTGGCTCTGAACCTTTCTGGTTGGGATGCCCATTTGTAAGGCAATGTGGAGGTAGTGGGGCTAGGAGGAAAAGCCACTGGTGTTTCTCTCTGGTGCAAAGTTAGCTCACCCTTCTATGGTACACCTTGGAAAGCACATGAGCGTGGACTACAAAAGAGCTAGTAAACTTGGCAGCCAAACTACTACATTAGCATTGTAGTCCTCTGGCTAAGGTAACACCACCATATGCTAAAAAAATAGTGGTTCTAACTGCTTCTTATATGGCTCCTTATAAATACAATGTTAATGGTTTTTGAAAGAATGCTAAATTCATGCCTTTCAAATATGCATACAGATTAGTTTTCAAGCATCAAAATGATGGGTTCATAAAAAAACAAATATAGCCTTTGTTTAAATTTTATATGTTGATTGGCTGACATTCTCTAGGTGTGACTTGAACCAAGGGATTTTTGAGTCCAGTATTATTTCCACAAATACCAATTGAAGCAGCACCAGAATTTCCTGTATTTATCACTCAAAGGAAAAAGCTATACAGAAGTAATTCATTCCAGAGAAGAGGCTGTTCTTAATACTGGTTGTAAAATCTCCTGAGTCTCAAGCATATGTTAATAAGAACCTACATGGGCTCTTATTAACTTCTTGACATGTTTTTGATATATCAGTATTAGTTATTTATGTTATAGGAGAAATGGACTCCCTTTTCTGGAAACTGCTTCATCCTTTGTTTTCATTCCCTTAGTCATGTTGATATCCTGTTAAAGAAGTATGGAGTGGTTGCCTCCTACTTCAAAAGCAGGCATGTTATGTTTGAAAACAAAGAATTTCAGCTGCACTACAGGTAGGAAATAACTTCTCTCAATATTTATGTTGCTTACAAAACACCTGGAGAATTTCAATTTGTAGCAAATTCAAGAATGAGAAAGGGACATTAAAAAAAAAAAGGTTTTGCCTTAAAGAAAAGAAAAGAAATGAAATATTTATTCCCTTTATTCATTATAGTAACAAAAGTAATGTTTTATACATCTTGGCCCAAGAAATCATGTGGAACAAAAGATAAATTGCTTTTATAAACAGTGGTAATCTGTCTTTAGGTGGTCAGATCTAGTGGAATGTGTGCTATGTTCAGATGATACATGTAAATAAAAAAAAAATCTAAGAAACTTAAATTATCAGCTTGATTTTGGCCTCAACAGCTCTGCTAGTTGTGAAGAGAAACTTTATATACAACACAAAGGAAATGTGCTATGTGCTATAAGAAATGAGGTCCCACCTCTCTACAGCTGCTTTTCACAACATAAGAGAGCAATAATTCCAAAAGCAGAAGAGAAAACTGCCCCAGAAGACATTGATCATAGTTAGAGGCTCTTACGTGGTCCAAAGCACTCTTCATGAAGTGTTTGGATGTCCCATTTTGAGGTACCTTTTACCCCAAAGCTTATATTTTATATCCTTTGGTTGACTGTAAAGGCTTTTGTTAGATTGAAAGAAACACTGCAATGACTATCTAATATAATTTTTAGCAGGATCATTGGTTTTAAAACAACATAGAGGATACTTGGTTAGAGAAAATTGGATATAAATTAATGTTCACTTTTTCTGCATTCTGTAAGCAGACAGCATCTTCTTAGCATCCCATGGTTTCAACAGTATTTTTACAAATCTTACAATCTGGCCAGGACACTTGACTTAAAACAGCCTCTGGAAGGCTCATTACTCATTAGTATTGTAGTTAGTTATCCATTGCTCTTTAAGGGGCCAGCCTTTTGGTTCTTCAAAGTGCTACTGGTACTAATATTGCCTGTTTTTGCCAGATACACCCATTGAGACTCAAGAAGGGCAGGAGATCCAGCAGGACCTCTTTAAACCCTAATGCTAGTTTTCAGGAAATACAATTCTAGACAAGCCTCCAAAGGATGTTCATTAGTTTTAGGAATATGTAGCGGTACGAATCCCACATGATGTAGTTCTGTGAGGTAAATGTCAGGGACAATAGCAGGCTTATTGTACCATGTAATGTGGACTGAGTGATAGATGTGTGGATAAATCCAAACATAGAAAAAAAGCTCTGAAATTCTTCTGTCGGATTAGTGCTAATGACAACCCACAAGAACAAGCCCTTTGTCACTTTTCCGGCAGATTTTCCTCCCAATGGGATCACAGCTTACCCAATAGAAATAAATACTGATTAAATTGTTTTTGCATCTAGTTCAAGGATGACTGCTTCCTTTAAAATGTGGCAATGTTGTACTTGTATTTCTTCTACCTTCTTGTGTGGGAGTGAAGTTGGGAAAGTAAACTGTGGTTGAGGTAAAATCTCAGCAAGGAATACTGGGCTCAGTGTAATTCATTTCAAGTCATCCAGTGAATTCCACAATCATGTGAAGACTTCATCTGGGCCTCCACAGTCCTAGTCCAACAGTTTACTATATACTGGTAATTACCACAATTACATACAAAATGGTATATGTTATGGAAACAAATTAACAATGTGGAATTTCTAGTGCTTTTTGAAAGATCACACAAATTACAAATTAATGGCACAGAATAATAGGCAAAAATCTGAAAAGTGGCCATGGATAAAAATTAAACTGAACTGTAGATCCTTTGATTTTTACATTCTTCTCCGAGTATGGCATTACGGCTTTATGCTTATGAAAGAAAGGCACTGAAGTGCACATTAAGCAATAGCTCTTTTGAAGCCACAGAAATGGCTGAGACCACAGTTATAATGTGGGGCAAAATTAGCATGTTCTATTTTGTAAGAAATATATGAATTTATAGTCTTTATTTCAGATTTTAATATAATATTTTAACATATCATCATCATCATCATTCATTCGTCCTTTTTTGTCATTAAATGTTGGAGAGAGAAAAATGTTCCTTCTTCCAATTCAATGTTTTAAATTCCATTTTTAAAAAAAACATGTCATAGTCAACTGTTGTAATTGTAATCTTTAACAACATTATTATAAACATGTCACAATGGAAAGAAGCAACGGTCAAGACAAGATAAAAAAGGTCATAGTCTTAAAATGTTGCATGCAAATCAAAACACTTGGCTTTGGGGAGAGGAGAAAATGGCCTTTAAAGGAATATTCATTTGAATTTTGCTTAGATTGGCAAAGTTACATGAATGAACTATTTTGTGAAGAATTAGACACTAGTGGTCCTGTTTACCCTGTTGTTTCCATGGCAACAGCTGTGCTTGATGGAATATATCCAGCATGCATGATCCATAAGCATCTGGTTTGTCAGTTCTTGTTCCAAACACTTGAGGAATGAAATGTAGGTAAACTTTAATCAGCTTTATAATGGCTGTGGTACTTATAGAAATTACTTAACATGATTTTGCAGCTGCCTGAGTCAAGGCCCAAAGGTCTTATTACTGTTTGATGGCCATGTTTAAAGAGCTGTACTAAGAATTGTTTGGGGTTTTGCACACAGATGCCACTGTACATCTTACTTTTTATAAGTTCTGCTACAATGACATCATGTCAGATATTTCTTCTCCCTCCCTTAAGTTCCCAAAGGTCAAAGTTATTTTTTTCTAAACGACTCGGTCAAACATAAAAATTAGCTAGCTTTTGAGGAGGACTTGCATTTGTAATATATGGTTATGTTAGACTTTCTGTCAAAACAGGGATTAAAGATAAATGTAGCCAATTAAAAGAACATTTTCTGAGAGCTCCTGGTAATAGATACCTCATTGTGAGGTCCTGAAGTATGGCTTTCTTTACCAAGTGATGTGGTTTATGGTATTCATGCTGAACAGTAGAGAAGACTGTTTGAATTTTCTAAATTCCATCGAACAGCCTAAGTACAATCAACCTAAAGCCATGAAGAAGGTGAGGAAGACAAGCTGGGGACGAGGGGGTGGTAGAAGGCACTGTTTTCTTTGCAAAATGTTCTTGTCTGCTTCACTTCCTCTACTTCATCATTTCAGATAATGCTTCCCAGCAGTACATGTGTGTAAGCAAAACCTGCCCTCACACCCAGGGAGGAGGGAAAAATCCCGTTGGCATTGGATGAGTCAATGTGCTGTAAGTCGTCCAACAAGGTAAATAAAATATTCTCTTCAATTAGGTAATTGTTTCCTTTTATCTTGCTTCTTGACAAAGCAGCTGTGCCCACAACATTAATTTAATTGCATATGACATCTGTGTTATCCAAGGAACTCCTGTGCTGGAGAGAGAGAAAAAGAGAAAGTGGGGGCGAGAAAGAGAGGGAGGGAGAGAGAAGGATGGGAAAGGGAGAAAACCACCAACTACACATATACTGGTATTAACTTTCCATAAACCTTCAAAGTGTGTATGTGCACAGTGCACATATACTTTGTTCAACAGAGAACTGCAATGTAATGATATGTAATTATACACCACTCAGTTCTTATTTCAGGGTTTTAATAGCATTTTTCACAAATTGCAGAGATAACAGATCACACACTCCCTGCAGATTTATGAAAAATAAAATGGCTTACTTGTAGTCATCTCTGAAAAAAAATTTTTCCCCACAAATCCAGGTGTTCATTTGCCATGTGCAGTGGTCTCTATCTCTAACGGGGCCTTTCCCTCCTAGGCCCAGAGTTTGCCCTTTTAGAAATTTCAGCTGTAATTCTGTGTGGAAGCAAAGCCTGGTAAAAAATAAAAGGGTGTTTCTGAACTGATATTGGATGGGATTGCATTGTTAGTGAATTTCTACTCCTACTATTATTTCTATTGTAGTAGAGAAATTTTAAATGTGTAATCCAGCGTCAGAGGATGGGTGCAAGGTGGTTTTAATGCGTGGATGTAGCAGGCAGCTTCGCAAAACATCATTTCAGGAAGTAGGAAAGTTGTGCATCAGATTCAGCCAAACCACAGGTCCTAAAGTCCAACGTCAAAACCAATTTTCACTACCCCAAGTAGAGTGGATAAGCATGACTGTTCAGCTCTGTTTTCAGATTCTGGGTTTAAATGAAACTCATCTACATCTCTTTGTTTTAGAACTTTTGAGTGCTGAAACTGATGCCAAAGCAAAGCAAAACATCCTTTCATCTTTTATTGAAAACAATATGATAGGAAGGAAGGAGAGACTGGATTTCAGTGACTGACAGGTGTTCTTCCAATAAGGCCACTGTTGATCTCTGGGAAGTGAGGGAAACTTACTCTTTACAATTTATTCCATGGTATCACTCTGCTTATCATCTGGAGTAGCCTGGCAGCCCTTTCTGAGCTTCATTATGTAGGTGACCTGGCCTGGATTTAATTTATGGCGCAGAACATTGATTTAATACCTGGAATAAATTATATTCTAAATGCAGGGGTGCTGAATCTTGTATGGTGAAGAAAACTTGTCATGTCAGCCAATTCTAAGTCGGGACAAAATTTACAAAAATCATTCCACAATCAACATTAGTACAAGCAAACACATATTCTCAGTGTATTAACACACCTACCTGTGCATGTATGTGCTTGAACATCTGCTTTATTGCTGGCAATCCAAAAGGAAATAAATGGTCACATTAAAACTATATGCAAAGAAACTTTTTAAAATGCTTTATACCAGTGTTTCTCAAGCTTGGTGACTTTAGGATCTGTAGACTTTAGCTCCAACAATTCCCCAGCCAGCATTGCATTGCTGGCTGAGGAATTCTGGGAGTTGAAGGCCACACATCTTAAAGCCATACAACTTGAGAAACACTGCTTTATACAATCCTGGTGAATTCAGGGTTGAGAAATGTTAATTTTTCTGTATCACGGGCCAAATCCCACAATACTATTAACAACAGTTTTAATTACCTTGCAATGAGAGGTTAATATATGATGGATCGATGTAGCCCATTTCCAAGAAGTCAGACACTCTTTGTAGAACAGAAGTCTGTTTCTTTACAAATATTCACAGAAGCCACGAGGTGGCTAAGCTTACAGAAAGGAAACCAAAAGTAGATGCAGAGCATACACGAGCAGCAGGAGATGTTTCCATATAAAGTGATATTTCAGCGAGCGCCCTCTAGGGCAGTTGTTGAAACTTTTATAGTCTAGCTCTTAACTATGATTGACAGATCATGAGACTACCTTGTGACCAGGGTAGTTGGCCTTACACCTGCCAGTACCAGACTCCCTGTCTCCAAGCTGTTAGTGTGGTGTGGCCAAAAACACTGTCGGGCATTTTAAGTGCACCTTTAACAGCATACAATAATTAATGTTTCTTTAATGTGAGAATGTAATAATATTAACAAAAAATTATCTAGATCAAGGACTGTTTTTCTCCCTCCCATCTTTACAGAATGTATAATGTGAAGTGCTATTACTATTACTATTATTATTATTATTATTATTATTATTATTATTATTTATATACCACCCTTCTCCTGAGGTACTCAGGGTGGTGTACAGGGCATTAAAAGACATGAAATTCCTTTGTGAAGCAGAGACTCTTCCTGCCTGGAAATTGTGATTCCGATTTTGTTCAGTGTCTCTTCCACGCTACTATTTCTCAGTTTAAAAAAAAGATGAATTTTTCAGTGAAAATCAATATGTGAAACAATTCCTCCACGCTGGTTGTTCTTTTAGCATGGCTCCATTTGGGAACATGATAGTTTCTTTAGATCTCCCAGACAAACCATTTTTAAAGACAAGACTACCTGCATTATTTCTGATCAACATCTGATCAATAAGCTTGTGAAGACTCAGAGAGGAGGTGAGAAGAATAATGTCCTCCCACAAAAAAACAGGCCCCACAATTTAAACACCCCCCCAATTCCTCATCCCTGCCTTAAATCACTAGGATTGTCTTAATTTAATTTTGCCTTCTCTGGCAAGCATTAACACCTAATCCTACAGGTTTGTTGAAATGTGAGGCATGGAGAAAAACCCACTTTTCCATTGGGGAAGTATTCCCATTTGATGAAATTTTTATTGGCCACCACATACACATTATGGCCCAAGATCACAGTAATCGGAAAGCAGCGTGCATTATTCTTTTAATCACATTTACAATATTCATACCTAAGAACCATGGTGGTGGGAGAATAGTGAGTCAGCACTTGACATTCATAACATAGATTCCTGCCTTGCCCTTAAATCGTTGCCTGGAATTTCCAGAGAATAATATTTTCACTGGCTGTTAATCCACCCCAAAGACTTAAACAACTTGCTGTTGTATCTTTTATCTATTGTATAATTGCAGACTAAAATATGGATATACAAATCTCCACGATTTAGCCAAATAATTCCTAGTTGTTTGTACAACCATTGCAGTAGGACTAAGGCTGCCTATTTCACTAAATACACTAAATGACTGGATTCATTACTGGCATCTTACATTCCACATAAACTTAGGGAAAGTAGACAATCTATAATAGATTCACTTTATGCTCCATTTCCTAAAATCAATGCACACCTTTTGAAGATGAAACTATTAAAACCACAGTTAAAGTACTACCAAGTGCTTCTTCACATAAATTCTCAGAGACCTCTTCTTGACTTTGAATTATGTCATTTCTTCCACCATAGTACACTTCAGGTAAGCTGGAAGATCTCAAAATTCTCAGGTAGCTTTGATCCTATTTCTACAATAAACTTTTTTCTAAAGACAAGTGAGAGATGATGAACATGATGATAAATTCATTGCATTTAGGTTATTTTTGAGCGTAAAAATGAATGTTAAATCCCAGATAATGATGCTGACTTCTTCTAGTATCACATTTCTATCCCCATGAGATAATACCTGAGTTAGAACATCTGCATAAAAAAAAAATCAGTCTATGCTAACTGAATTCAGTGCTGTACTAGGGATAACATGGTTTGTTCTGAGCAGCAATATTTTGAAAGAGAAGTTTCAGCAATCCAAGCTGGTCAATTCAAGTGGATCTAACCCAAAGATGCTTTTTTCAAGAGGCCACTAGACTTCCTTGTTTTTCTTTGAAGATGTTTTGCTTCTCATCCAAGAAGCTTCCTCAGCTCAAGAGAAGTGAAAAAAAGAGAAAATAAATACTAAGCTTTCCAGACCAGCTTGCCTGCTGCTATGAGGAGAGGACAATTGTCAAAACACATGTCAATTTCACTTCTTGGCCTGTCTTTACTGAGGAGGGAGCCATCAAGCCATCAAGCTGGCATTACCTTTAGAGGACCTAAGAGAAGGGGTGAAGCACAAGTGCTCTCTAGTGGATATTTGTGCTAGTGGGTCTCAAAAGGAAAACAAAATGAAAATCCTTTGCAGCAGTTCCAATACATCTTATACATCAGTTTTGCCTCTTCCCAGATTGTGGGGAATAGCTCACTTTCCAGTTGGACTATAGTGGCGTGCTCTATGTGGGACTGCCCTTGAAGAGCATTCTGAAGCTGCAGCTGGCCAGGATGCTGATAGGGCTGATAAGAGATATTTGATTAATTAATTTATTGGGTTCAATCAGAGAAGGAAATATTTTTTCCACTGGCAAGAAAATTGGTAAACTGATTTCCTTTCCTAGTCACCAATCGTATTATCACAAGTGCTTTTGTCACCCAAAGGATACAAAAGGCAGCCATTATGGTTACCAATGAGAAGATGATGTATGCCTACTTATATTAATTTTGGAAAGTGAAAATCCTTTCAGGAGCTCAACAGGTTTTCATCTGAAAGACGATTGTTGGTTAAGATTGGGGCCCATTTTTAAGGGGTCCTTATAAATGTTATATGGAGATTTTCAACTTGGACTAATGAGAGCAGAGTTTTGGAAACATTATATAAATGTTATTTATTATTGATGGTTCTTGACCAAACATCTAAAATTTCACATGGCATGACCCTATAAAATTCAGTAATTTTTTATTTTACATGGACAAACGTAATTACTTATTGACTTAATTATTTACAAGCTTTATACCCTATTTTTACAAACTCTAAGTGGGTTGCATGGTCTCTCATTTGAAACATAGAAAGCTGCTTTAGAACAGCTAAAAGAGGTGCCTTAGGGATGTACCATATATTAGATTCAGCTGAGCTAATCCAGGCCAATTTATACCAGATTCTCTTCAATTTTCTTTACCCTGGAGCTTCACAGACCTTTATATTCAATGTGGTATTCTGGAGGGCTACAGATACGAAGGCAATATGCGAATGGAAAAAAGAAAAAGATGTTGTTTTTATGTTAATTTTAGTGTGTTTGGAAAAATCTCAACATGAATGAAGAGTAGAATAAGTGGAGTGACAAATGGACCCATCATTAATTCAAAAGGAACGGGAACACAATGTAGTGGAAAAGCTTTCAAGGAACGGTGTACGAGGAAAAGGAAAGAAATTATATCTGCATCATTTTCTTAATCATTTGATGGGTATTACAACAAGGGCAGCTCTTCAGTTTTCTGCAGATCTTCTTACAGAAACTATTGCTCCCTGACAAAACAGCTTTGTCTCGTATTCTTTTAAGGTCTTTACATACTGTATATTTGTTGCCTCATCTGCATGACTTGTACTTGATGAGCACAATTCATTACACCTGGAAGCCAAGTTCTTGGTTTTCTAAGAGATATTTCCACCACCCAGATACTGCTGGGTATTGTTCTGTCCCACAGCCCCCCCCCAAAACCAGACCAAGCAAGAGTTAACAAAGTCTTACTGTAATTACAGAGATAAAAAACACAGTTAGTAAAAAAAAAACAACAGAAGCCGTGAATTCCTT